>CAEGAF010024184.1:0-21872 GCA_903067075.1 Micropoecilia bifurca
TATAAGGCGCACTGTCGGCTTTTGAGGAAATTTAAGGTTTTTAGGTGCGCCTTATAGTGCGGAAAATACGGTATATATAAAGCTAGGTGGCCAAAATTATGTTCCATTTTGGCCACCTAGTATATGGAGAGGTTATCTTCCTGCTGTTTTGGCTCATCTGGACGGATGCAGCCACTCATATGTCCAGACAAGTTTAACGTTCTCTTTATTCATTTTTTGCTCTTTTCCTGTTCTCCACTAGGCTGTCTATTCAAATAGTTATTAAAACTGGATAAAATGTGACAGGTTTTCTCCAGAGGTTTTAGCATCCATTAAGTTGCAAGTCATCATCAAGACTGGCAGTCGTGTGTGTGTATATATATATATGAATACCTGATAGGAACAAACATTTAATTATCAATTTCTATTGGAATTTGTATGAAACTAATTTGTAAATAAAAATGAATCAGTCAACTAACATGCATTATCAACAATATTCTTTGATACTCTATCTATTGAAGCCTTTATCACAGTTTTATTGGGTGGGTGGGATACCAGCACTTCTTGTTCAGAGAACATTTTTCTACCACAGACCTTGAACTAAAGTGCCTTTGGTGAAAATAAACCTATCATTGTTCAGATTTTATTTTCCCCCTGATGCAAGGTGAGAGGGAGTTGAGTCTGCGCATACGGTCTCTGGGGTCTATTTAGCAGAAATAGACGTGGGAAAAAGAGTATTTGTGCCTGTTGGCAGTAAGGGCATGAGATCAAAGCCCTAATAGCGGACCGGACTCTAAGGGACCCTGACACAGCATGGTTAGCAGCTGAATAATGGCTGCTGTGGTCAGTAGGTCCATTCTTGCAGAACTGTGCTGTGTGATGTTTATCTCCACTTTTACTGCAGTGCTGTAACTTTGGCGCTTTAGTACTTGTCATATTTTCCAGATCAATATAAGATTTGGTTCACTTGTACAGAAACGGTGGTTAAACTGAGAAGAGGAGTAATATGGTGACTTTACTTTCCATTAAAGTTGACATTGATGTTTAGTTTGACTTTGCTTCTACATGATATGAAAAAGATTGGAGACCTTGTCTCCAGATGATAATACAGAATAAAATCGAGCGTAAAATCAGCAATTGTTTTATTTTAAAGAGCATTTGTTTCAGACCAAATGTATTTCTTGAAAACGTGGTGTTATCCAAAAACACCTCCTATTAACAATATTGAAGTATTTAAAGCCAAAGAAAAGTGTGTAAGGAGCCAAATACTTTTCTACAGCACTGTAGTTACAGCTGTCACAGACTTCATAATTGGTTTGTAAAAACAGTTTTACTTAAGATCAATATAACATTTAGAGATTAGCTTTCATAGGCCTTCTCAGTTTATGCTTCTCAAGGTATTCTTGCTGCTGCGCCCATTTTGCAGTTGCTCCTGTGTGTTTGTGGATACGTGTACAGTCATAGGTGGTGTGTTTGGATAGCCTGAGACTACGGCTGCAGCCTTGACATCCAGGTGAAACTGTTTTCATTTCCCCAGGAACACTGTGACCTCCTCTGGGTACATGTTCCTCCTAAAAGCAATAAATCAATTTCCCACACAACGTGACATTTCTGCTCAGTGTTTACTGCTCGTTATGAACAGACTCCTTACCATTTTAAACTGATTTCATGTCTGTAATTAATTTCAGCTGCAAGCAAGTCGAGAGAGGTTTTCCTGTCTGTCAATTGTTTACAGCGAGGTTCAAAAACTGTTTAAACGTTATGAGCAACACTGATGGAATTAAAATGAACCTCTTGATGATGTGCATGATTCAGCATTGTACCGTTGCTCACTTTGGTTAAATCACAGTAAACATCAACTGCATCTTCTCATCATACTAATGTAAAATGCAGTGGCCAATTTTTAAATCTTCATTTTTATTCTACCATTATGCAACCACAAGAACAAGATGTAGCATCTGAGGGTTAAATGAAGGTCAAGAACGTTGGTTGTTTGCCACTTAAATGGTTGGTTCAGAAGTTTTGAAATCGGTCCCTGTTTAGAGATTATAAGATGGCAACTTCTTGCCTCCAGTAAATAATTCAAGGTTAAACAGTGGATGGACAGGCCGGAAATTTGAGAAAATATCAAATCTATTCCAATGCAACACTGATACACCCTGATATATCAACAATATAGCACAATCTCCTAACAAATGTCTTCTCTGTATAATCAGACTAATATAGAATCCAAATTTGTTTTGGTTCAATCCAGTTCATTGCTGTGGAACACGTTGATATACTGTGATTCAAGTCCCTTAATATTCAGTGACAAGTTTAAACATTGCTTTGAACAAAAGTTTTCTTTCAGAGGAATCAGCTCAATCTATCAGTTACCAATTATTTTTATTTGCCTCTGCTGGTGTTATTTGAATATTTTGTGTGGAAAGCTTTGTACAAATAAGTTGTTCTCATTCTCATCTTTGTTGTCTCCATCTTGTTTTTGGGCAGAATCTCCTGAAACTGAGGCAGCGATGGATTTGGGGTCATCGGAGGTGATGGAGTCTGAGGTTCTGTACGACTGTGTGATCTGCGGACAGAGCGGGCCGTCCACCGAGGACCGGCCAACTGGATTAGTGGTTCTACTCCAAGCATCCTCAGGTGTTAAATTCATCCAGATTTTCCCTTTGCAGACTCCACCTATGGTTCGTTTTATTCTAAAAATGTTGAAGCAACAGTTAAATCAACATTTAAGGGAAGAATATTTATATTTCTCACTGGCATTGCTGCATTTTACCTAATTTTTTTCCTCATTTCTCTCCTCCAGTTCTTGGGCACCGACGCCAAAGCAAACAACCCAAGCAGTTACCAACGAGCGACGAGGAGCACATATATCTTGCAGACACATGCGGCGTGGCTCATGATGTCAGGCTCACGCTGATGCAAGAGTTCTTCAAAGATGTATGTGGCTCACAGAAACATATATTTTGTTAAAGTTAGATAAAAAGCCGACTTTCAAAAGAGCTTTTGTATGTTGCACACTGTCTGGTAAAATTCACGTCAATTCACGTTTAGGCAGATTGATTTCTCAATTCAGGATATAGCAAAATCCATTGTCATTTCTGATTCTTTTCCACAAATGGATTTGTCAGAAACTATCCATGCACATCTCTCAATTAAAATATATAACATTTTAAATGTTTGAACAAAGCAAATCTACTGGTATGTACAATAGATAAAAAACCAAACATTTCTGAGGTTATTCTTTTAATACTGAGGAGTTCAGATCGCCTCTGAACTGCAGAAGCCTATGCAGGATAGATATCTATGAATTAGCTCTGACTGATGTGTTTTCTCTTCTGGGAATTCTGCAGAGTTCTTGTTTGCAGTCTGTGTCAATAGGCTGGGATGGAGGAGTCTATGTCCAGACCTGTGGACACACTCTGCATATAGATTGTCATAAGTCCTACATGGAGTCTCTGAGGGTAAGAAAGACTTGACCTTATGAAATTAATGCTCCGCTAACAGAAGCTTAATGCCTGTTTTGGGTGGAGATTAACAGCTTATTAACCAAACACCTATGAAACATTTATTTTTTTGTTTTATATCATAATCTGTATCTTTTGTCCTTTTAATTTGAAAATATTACCTTTTTTGTTGTTGTTTTTTTTATTTAACCGTATGTTTAGAACAATGCCTGCGTAATCCTTTTTTTTTTTTATTTAAATCTTGTGATGTTTTTCTTCAGAATGACCAGGTCCTCCAGGGTTTCTCTGTCGACAAGGGTGAATTTACCTGCCCACTGTGCCGGCAGTTTGCCAATAGTGTCCTCCCATGCCGCCCTGGGCGTGGCACAGAGTCGAGTGGATGGCACACACCCACGAATAAAGCGACATGTGTTGTTGTGAAGGAGGTGGAGGACCTGCAGGAAAAACTCGGTCTTTTTCCAGTGAGTTTTTAATTAAGTTTATGGACCCAATGTTTTTACAATCAGTATATATGAGCAGATGTTGATGCCATTTGTTAATGTATTGGCATCGGTCCGAGTAAAGCTAGACTGATATTAAAAGCTAATGTTTATTTCCATCTTGTTGCCATATGTTTATGTTTTATAGGGAGTTAGCCATGCGTTTATGTTTGAGCATATGAATAGAATAGAAATATAATTTTTTTTCCCACATTATTCAGGTGTAATAGCAGAAAAGTGAAAGTGCATGTAGATTCACACAAAGATAAAAATGATCAAAAATATATAAAAACAAATAAAATTGAAAATATAACTTTATAGTGCTACATTATTTATAATAAGATGGTTGTTATAGCCATTTCTATTTGAAGTCACTAGTATTTAGTGCTGCAGCATTAAGCTTTACAAACATTTTTTGTAAGACATTTTTGACTGTAATGGTTTGCTACGTTGTAATATAGCAATCCATAATTTTGAATTAAAGTAAAACCTTGACCTTTTTTGTCTCCTGCACACATTCTCTTTTCATTAATAAAATGACTCAGATAAAAGTATTTGTCTTGTCTTTTAATTTGACATTTCATAGTCTATTGATGATTTAAACTAATTTAAACTATTTTTTCCTCTTAGACGGAGTCCAACTTGAGTAAAGAAATGGAATTAGTAATCAAAGACATCAAGAACACCACCCAGAAAAAATACATGGACTATGGCAAAAATCCTGGCTCCCCAGATAATGATTTCCTCTTCATGTACTCAGTGGCAAGGTAAGATCACAGCTCTCTAATTGTTTAAAATAGTCAATATTGTTCACAAACGATTCTGTTTTTCCTGTGTTAACTGGACTTACAGACACTTGATTCAATTGTACATGAAAGAAGAGCATGTTTTGGTTTTTGAACTTGGAAAAGTGCACACCTGTGTAGTTTAATGGGACATATTCAGGATCTCTTTCACACCTTTAAGATGTAGTTACTAGCCTTGTTTCGGTAACAGCTTTGTGATAAACAGTGTAAAACAAACTATCCCTTATAGCTCCTTTTGTCAAGCGCACATGTGATTTATTTGATTCCTTTTCATGATCTAGGAAGATCATGGATTTGACTGGATAAAAATAAATTGCTTATGTATCATTCCTGATCAGCTGTTCCTGATTTGGTTTGATGGGGCATATTGTAGCTCTTGACAGTTGATCCATTAAGTCACCATTTAAAAATCTTATTCATTTATTTTGTTAAATCACTGCTTGTCTAGATAATATTCTTAAAATAATATTACTGACGTACATCATTTGAGTGTGTGTACTGTGACTCGATCTTATTGGCTGGTCATTGCATTAAATGTCATCCTCCAGCAATACTTTACACATTTCATGCACATTCACGCACCAGTAGCAGATGAATTAAGCAGAATAAAGGCCATCTTTTGTTTTTGTTCTGTTGTAAAAAGTTAAATTTTAGCAAACAATAACCATCCATGACAAAGTTGGCAAGGCATTAAAAGGAATCTTTTATTTAAAATATATATTTTGTGCTTATAGTTGATGCATGTCTTATGTACATTTGATCTATTTTGTTTAAACTTAGTCTGCCATTCAAACATTACCCAATGATTTTGGAGAATATTCATTTGGATCAAACAAAAACAAACGAAGACTAAACAGACCCAAAGGAAAATATTCTCGTGGGAATTTTCTGAGCGCTTTTATCTTCTACAAAGACTGGTCACAGGCAAGAGAGATGATTGACTCCTTTTGTAACCTTGGGATTCCCTCAACCAACACCACCTCCCATTTCCAAAAAACTCAAAAGAAGCCATTTGTGTGGCGTAGCACCCAACACTGGTACTCTCAGCCCTCTGCCCTAAACAGAATGATCCCCTAAGTGTGTCTGGAAGCCTGTTGGCACTATGAAGTTCAATGAACGGAGCAAATTGCCCGAGGAGTGGAAAATTCTTCTGTCACACGGGTGCTCTTATCAGTAAGAGCCAGATGGAGCTTCACTGTGGTTGCATTATCTATGTGAAATTGGGTTTTTTTTCTCCCAGGAAACCCAACCATTTGCCCCTCCTCCACGGTCTATAGAAAGAAATGGCCAGAGGTTTGGCGAGACGTCCCATTTTTAGCAACACCTAAAAACGTATCTGCGTTCACCATCTATGTTCTTCGATGTTTTGTTTTGCTTTTTTAATAATTTCAAAAACAAAATCCCAATGTGAGGATGACTGTTTGCACATTTAATATTCATGGTTATAAAACTGATAATAGAACAATTTACATAAACTGATTTTGGAAGGGCTTTTATGCTAATATTGCTATTATGCAATGTGACGGAATTGGGCTAACAAAGTGGCAGCGGGTTTGACTAGGCAGGGGCCTTTCACGTTTATAACCAAGCTTTTTAATAGTAATAGACTGAAAATCTGAGTCTACAGTAATGCACAACTAGTTACACAAATATCTGCATATTCTCTTGTTTGCATTCACTCTGTAGATGTCGTGTACAGGTCACTGGATCAAATCTGAGAATAGTTTTCTATAGGATGATGAACACTGTTAGCTTTTTAATTACTGGTCATATTTGTATACTGTTTTGTATTTTGATTTTCACTAATCTAAAAAAGATACTAAAACTGTAGCGTCTGACCAGCAGATCACAAACTGGGGTTCTGTCGACCATGAAGTTCCGTAATCCCCAATCTGTGTGTCTAATTATCACAGAGGTACATTTAAGGCGTGATGCAGGTTTTAGACGACTCTGCATAATCCCTGCAAAACTTCAGTTGTCCTTACATATGTTTCACCTACAGAGTAAGTTGGGGAGTTTCAGAAATCTACTGTATTTTCCGCACTATAAGGCACACTGGATTATAAGGCGCATAGAATAGATGCCACAGTAGAGGCTGGAGTTATGTTATCCATCCAGTAGATGGAGCTGCACTAAAGAGAATGTCAACAAAGCAGTCAACTTCGGTTGGCGGAGAGCCTTCCATGACTGGATAATGGTCACCTTTCTCTGTTCGTGCACAGCATGTTGGTGGAGAACGTGGTGCTAAATGACCTGCAGACGACCTGATTCTAGACGGTCAGTAGGTAGATAGGTCAGTCAAACTTTATTAATAAATTTCAAACCAGCATTCTGACAACTATCCCAGGATGCACCACGTGCTTCTTCTTCTACAGGTGAAAATGAAGTCGGCAGCTGCTTACCGTAGTTGCTAGACCTGTTGTGGCTCAATATTGGTCCATATATAAGGCGCACCTGATTATAAGGCGCAGTGTTGGCTTGTGAGGAAATTGAAGGTTTTTAGTTTCACCGTATAGTGTGAAAAATATAGTGAGTACAGCAATACAGGGTGGAGAATGTTGCGAAGTGAGTGGCTTCATAGATAAACTGTTGTTAATTCCCCACAAAGACCAGTGGAAAACCATTGATGTGAATGTGCTGCTAAATGAATTTGTATTGATTTTGACTTGTGTAAAGCTCATTTATTATTAAACGTTTCATTGGGAACAGTTTAAAAGCAATCACTTCAGTTATTTTACAAGACTTATGACTTTACTAAAAGCTGTGATGGTGCAGTCATGAGCGTATTTTTTGTGATCACTTTTGCAGCAGCTGAGCTGCTTACCAATCAGTTGTTTCTGACCCTCAGGATAAACCTGGAACTGGAGCTTGTGCATCGGGGAGGAAGCCTGTGCTCTGGAGGAGCCAGCGCTGCTGCCAAGCGCTCATGTCTAAGTGAGTAGTTGCTGGTTCAATTTCTTATATTTTATTGGTGAGCAATCGCTGCATGCCAAGAGAAGATACTGGCCTGATTTATAATGACCAAGTAAGTTAACTAGGCATTTGAGTATTAAATCACAACCTCTCTTTCTGCAGTCAGGTTTCTTTAAATTGTGTTTTAAAGAACACATGAGTTTTTAACAAGTCTTAGTTTGCCTTTTATTTTGTAAAAGCTTATCTCTTTTAAATTGTGTTACTTGCAGTTCAGCACATTGCTGAGTACTACAGCTCAACTGTTGAGGGGGGAGAAACAAGTTAATTAATGGTAGACAAAAAATTATGGATTCTGATCTGAGTGAACTATTTTAAAAACTAAAGTAGTTTGTTCTTTTTTTGTTTTACAGTTTTACAAGGTCATTTAACTAAGATGTGAAACCTGAATATTTGTATTTCTTCTCAACTTCAAAACGTAGATAAAAATTGCCGTTCGGAGAAGTTAAATTTCATAGGTGAATAGAGTGAGAAATCCTGGAAAGATGGACGTGTGGACGTTTTGTTGGGTTTCACTTTCTGTTTTCTAGTTATTTAATTGTTCTGTCAGAGTTGCAGCTGCTCCAGTGAAACGCCCCGTCATCCCCGAGTGCCTGGAGAGATTTCACCCCTTAAGGGTTGCCATTTTTGAGCTACATTAACCGTGTAGCCACACTGACAGCCAAATTTACTCATTTGCAGTACATTAGTGTTCATTCTTCTTAGGGAAATGGATTTAAAGGAAAAAGGCAGACGTTCGCTAACTGTGAGAGCCCATGGGGCTCTTAAGCCTGCTTCCCTATAGGTCCCTCATGTGTTCAGCTGATGAGGTTACAATTGACTGTAGGAACAAGCTCTCTTTTCAATTCCCAGGGCAACAGCTAAATCAAATGTAGAGAGTCTAGCTTTTAAGCAGCTTTGCTCTTTTAGCTGAAAAAATTGAACTCTGCTACTTTAAAGGCATTTTAAAGGATAATGATGCTGACCTTCCCTGTTTCAACCCAATCCCACTTCCAGTCCAATATGATTTGTGTTTTTTTTTGTCTGTAAACCAATATTTAATTACTTGACCCTGAGACATCATCTTAGAGAAAGGTAATTGTGCACCAAACCACAATTGGTCCTGGGATGTGGATCTATTGATAATAGTAACTATCTGCATTAATTTCAGAGTTGTTGATGATCAGCGTGTAAGTGATTGCAATTTCAAAGGACCAATCGGACCCAGGTGTTTTCTGCCGTGTTTCCCGCCGTGGACATGTCGTAGTGTCCTTCTTGTCTCACTCAAGTTGCTGTTTTTGGGGTTCACCACCCTCACCGTAACCTTTGCTTCAGAATGCATTGACCCATAATGCGCTGGTCACACTAACCACCATGTGGAAACACGCTGCGTGACAGAAAACAAAATGATTCACACAGATTTTTTTTTTTTAACCAGAAAAAACTGACATTTCATGATTTTCTTCCACTTTACTATAATTGGGTTGTTCTGTCAAGTAAAAATCAAAATCAAAGACATTGAACTGGTTGTAAAGGGACAAAATATGGATCATTTCAGGAGATATGAACAGTTGAACAAGGCATTGTTTTAACAGTGGTCGTGCAAAGTTATCTAATCACTGGTGATGTTTAGCTCAACTTGTTGCAATTGAAAAGGTTTTGTTTTGTTTTGTTTTGTTTAGGAACCTATATAAAGCATGGTGATAAGGTTTATTTAAATTTGTTCTTGTTTTCCACCAACTATGTGTCTCAAAGGAAAGGACTTTGAGTTATTTTTTTATGGTAGTCGAGAAGAAAAATAGACTTGACTCTGCTTCCTCTTGACAAAGAGATGGAAAAAATTGGAGCCATAAAACTTGGAACAAGCAGATACTTAATGCGTATATTTTGAGGAGCCTAGTTAATTATAGCCAGGATTTTATTCTCTCTCCTGCTTTTAAGAGCTTCCCTCCTCCCTGTAGCTGCCTCTCTCTGGTTTGTTGCTGGCTGGAGGAGAGCGGTGGCAGAGAGGGGAAACAATCTGCAGTGAAGACAAATGGGATGCCGTCCGAATCTGACACCTTGACTTCTTTTTGCCGTGTCTCTTTTTTACCTGCGGAGGGCAGTGTTGCTCCAAGAATTGATAACTGGCTCCCGGAAAATTACAGTGTTGATTATTTGAAGCCATTTTGCTGCATTACTGCCTCAGAAATCATTGTAAAGCCAAATAAACGAGAGCGAATGCTTTTTGTTACCGTTCTTGTCCTGAGAGCAGCCACATTTATAAATCAGCAACTTTGTTGTTAGGCAGATTTGAATGAATTTAGATTTTTCACCTTTCATAATAAACATGTTATACATATTATTACATTAAAGTAACGCCTGGACATGGTAATTAATGACTAAACATGGGTTTGTGTGGGCACCGATGGTCTGTCTTTATGTTCCATTACTTTCACAAAGAACAGGTGTTAAAGAGACGCTGTAGGCTGTCGGACCTGGCCATGAGTTCATCTCGGCCCGTTTCATCTGAGCCAAATATTAGCCTGCCGTCTCTCATAGGTCCCTCATAAGTCCATCAGCATTGCTTGCTTCTGTGATAAAACAAGCGGCGGTCAACACGATTGCATTCTTACACGAGTGATTTGTGAGACAACATCAAGATGTTTTGTCGTTTCCTCTTTCAGATCAGCTATTCCACGTGTTGGCCATGCACATGAGACTCTACAGCATCGACTCAGCGTACAACCCGTGGACGAAGCTGACGCAGATTGCACAACACAAGGACGCAGAGTGAGTGACGTTCGTCCTCAAATACTCTTCCTAAAAGGAAATCTGCAATTCTGTTGATGCGTTGCAACTTTTCCATCCTCTGGTGTCTTTCTCACCATTTCCTCTTACATAAAAACACACTGGATCTAAAAGCATAAAAAAGAGGTATGAGGAGGGTGTGGGGGGGGGACTGTGGCTGGTTACCATAGATACCAGTAATTGCTGCATCTGGCAAATTACCGGGCTCTCCACGCAGAGCCAAACGACCCTGTCAAATTGAGTGAACAGGGAGCAACGGTGAAACACCAGCACCGAGCTGTCTCCTGCCCTTTAAAGGGGACTAGCATTTATTTAGCAAAATACAAAAAGGTACAAATACACAGGTTGGATTTTTTTTAATGTTTGGTAAAACAACCAGACATAAAATTAAGGAAATGTTGGGAAATAAAAATAAAAATATATCCATTTGGATTCCATAATTCATGATTTGAATAATTGGAGCTGCAGGATGCTGGAGAAACATTCAACTGCAATGTGTCATTGAATATTGCAGTGATGATGTCACGTGGTTCAGCTAACTCCCTGTTAGCTTAAGAATCTCAGTCGCCAAAGTTTGTCCTCATAACCGAATAGATTGTTAAAAATGTAGCATTTAAATCTAGCAGCCTACCAAATATTGCATCCAAGCAGTGCCTTACATTGCACAAATTGATACTGTGACTCAGCATATTGTCTAGCTCTGGAAAACATGGTTTACTGCAGCTGAAAAAGAAGCTCAAATAGCCTCTCTTCCTCTGCTAATGTTCTGTTAGACATGCTTTCACACCAGTTACCGTCAAAGTGCTTGCAGCCTCGGTATTCTCTTTGGACCTATTTGCTGTTTAAAAATACTCTTGTCAGAGCTTCATAAGAGAGCAGTGTCATTCACACCCAGAGGCTGTCGACCTAATGTAGTCTAGTAATATGGGACGGAGAGACGTTTCCACGTCGATGCCAAACATCCCTCTTGCCATTTTCTTTACGAGAGAATCTTAAAAAGAAAATGTTTTGAGTGTGCGGCTGCAGATAATGGCTGAAAGCTCCGTCCTCTAAGGTTTCCTTCCAGTGCACTGAAGAATTAAGTGTTGAGTGGTTTGGAAATGGAAGGTTTTATTCTTTAAGTGCAGTTCCTCTTGTTCTAAACCCCCAAAGCAGCCTTTCAAGGGTAGAGCGGAGACTGGGACATGCACCGAACAAAAGAGATGTAAATTGGAATGGCACAAAATAAGAATATGTTACCCAGAATGCATTAAGGATTTCAATCAGGGGATGCAAGAGAAGGGGTCTTTTGAAGCTACGTCTTTGTTGAACAAATTAAAAATGGAAAACCACAGCAGAAGCTTTTCCTCTCAGATGGTCTAAAGCCACTTTTAGATGTTCTTTATGCAGCATTGCAGTGTTTACCTTCATGTTGAACTTGCTTATCGCCATTAGATACGCAGCAGTTGACATTTGCGACGGTGAAGAAAAACATAAAATTAAATAAAATTCAGCACAATCGACTTGATTTGTCAGATCAACAAGACAGATGTTTGCTCCTGCAGATGGGTCTTGTTTGCATCAGGTCACAGTTTTCAGTCAAAAATGCCACAGATGCAGTCAAGTGAGCAAAGAGATGGAAAAAAAAAAGTGTTTTTGTTTTTTATATTATCCAGGACAGAACCTAGTTTCCTCTCTCGTTCTCAGTAACACAACTGAGATAGAGATTCCTTCTTACATTACAGCCAGATTTTCTTTTTGTTGAATTTATTTGAGTTCTGTTTGTTGAACTCTACATGAAAAACATTGGTTAAAACATGCAAAAATTTCAAGATTTCAACAAGATGATTTGTTTCATTTTAGTCTATTGAGCTAAAAAGAAACAAAAGTGTAAATTTTATGATTGTACAATTCATTTACCTTTTTTTCCTGCTATTGTGACATATGCCATTGACTTTAGCCTAACCTTGCTCATCTTGTTTTTTTAATTTATCGTTGTTAGTGATTTTTTTTTTTTTACATTTTTGGCTGTGTATCTGAACGGTCTCTACATTTTCTTCATGTGCTTAATAGTTTTTGGCTTGCATTTGTTTTTCAGGGTTTCACATTACCACAGCTTTTTGACATTTCACTGAGTTACACGCATGTAACCGTTTTAATGAAAAAGCTCCTTGGTGTGTTTTTGCAGTGGCTTTGAAGAGGAGATACCTGAGGTCCCCATGCTGTTTCGAGATGTCCCATCCCTCCTCATCATCTTTGTGCTAACTATGCCGCAACCTCTGCGTAAAGGTAAGGTTTCTCCCCCAGCATCAGGAAATCACAGGGGTACAGACCTTCTTGTAGCTGTAACACAAGGACGCCCTGCATTATTATTTGAGGCTGAACGCTTGAAAGAAGCATTTTACATATTTTTGTCTGTACTCATGTTGCTGTTTTGGCTGTGAGGATCATGAAGAACTCACCTCCCTCATCTCTCCCTCGTTCTTTACTTTATTCATTCCCTTTGAAAAAGAAGTAAATTCATTAAAGAACTGATTGGAAGATACATTTGTTGGTGGACTGTAGAATGTGCTCTACATTTAGTTGTAAATACAAGTCTAGGTTCTTTATCTGTAAAACTTTTAAACAAAGATTTTTTTTTCTCAATTTTTCCATTCCGTTGCTTTAGTCTGGCTCAGTTTTCTGCTAATTATTGAGTGTGTTGACCACTGCAGCTCTCCGTGTCAGACGTGATATCCCTACAATCCTCCAGCTCGCACTTTTAAACCCAGAAACCTTATAAACTAGCTCATCCTGCTGGTGTCTCTTTCTGACCTCTTTCAGAGCACTTTACCTGTGTGATCAAGATGCTGTACAACCTGCAGTTCACTCAGGCTTTAGCTGCACTGTCAACCAAGCTGAGCTCCGAAGAAAGACAAGCCTGGGTCAAATCAGGAGCACTTAAGAAGGTAAATGTCAAACCACACGACCTTGATCTGAGAAGCTACGTGCTCATTGTAGGTTGTTTTATTTTACAGTAGATATGTGATGTCTCATTTTCGTATCTTGGTAGAAACAGTTAACTTAAAAAAAACGTAAGTAATTGCTTTATCTTGCTGAGATGTGTTAGTTTTGTCACTCCCTTTTTATTCCTCTTAAACTGCACAGAAATGCTGAGAATGCATCAGTCACAGACAGTGATGTTCTTCATTCAGAACAGTACATAAAAAATATCACTGAAAAAATTAATCTCCTATTTAAAGCAGCCCACACCAAACTAATGCAACAATACCTTGAAATAATGCAGCAGGCTGAACATGAACATGCTCATTTTTAGTCAGCAGTATGCAAATGCAGGTTTCTAGTTTTAAAGCAGTAGTGGGAAATAAATGGCATGGCTTTAGTTTGCCCCATGTCATAAAATATAGCAATTATGGCAAGCTGTATTGTATTAATTTAAATCCTCGATATCAGACAACATTCATTGCTGCAACAATATCCACTTAAAGAACAGAGTTGAAAGTCTTTAACAAGTGTACCAGTGTACATATCATAAAGTATAAAAATTACATTCGTTTCTGTTTGTTGTTTTTGTGAAGTGTCTTTTGTTTGTCATGAATTGGCACAATATAAATGAATTTAATTAATATCTATGCAAAACAATATCACTGGAGTTATTCAGTGATTAAGCTAATTGGCTGGAGAACTTTTCATTTGAGGGATTTCTATCTTTAAGCATAGTAATTTTCCATTGTACTTTAATTGTGATTGCTGCTCACTGTTGACACGGCTTTGAAACAGCATAAAATATCCGTATTGAGTTGAGTGGGACTGCCATGAAAGTGAACGAGAAACCACAGTGAAGACAGATCAGACTCGAAACGAACGAAGGAAAGCTTTAGACTCGGAAATCCCCTCCTATAAATCTGCGACGAACGACAGCAGACGAGATAAGACTGCTGTTTTATATTCTACCACCTTCAGCTTGATGAATGCGTTCAGCTTTTCCTCTGTATAAAACAGCAGCCAGATCAGCAGAACACACATTCAAATCAGAGGAACACACATTCAGTAATGTCTCTTCCCGCTAATCAGACATTTCGCCGCGTTCGTCAGTATGTTCTGTAGGGCCGGCACGTCTTATATTGGGGAGACCTTTGAATGCTAATGTAAATCGTTGCGTTTGGATAATATAGAAAATGCGAAAATACGTTTTTAAAAAATATATTCATAAAGACTGTCCATCCAGCAAGTTAAATTGTGTGTGAGAAGTTAAATCCTTTGCTTCTTTAAGTTTGCTCATACATTCGTTCCAGGTTTTTAATATTAATATTTAAAGGTTGAATGATTAAACTCGTAATTATGCTTAATTTCTTTTTACCTGGGTTTGTTTTCATGCTAGCTTGTTAAAAGGAGTCTGCTACACTGTGGCCTCGCTTTGTTTGCAAGACCTCGCTTTGTTTCAAAGACGGTGAATGTGGGTCATTCACCGTCTTTGAAAAGTATTCACACGCTTCGAAGGTTTCCATTGTTGCAACTTAAAAGCCACAAACCTCATTGTGTGCAACAGGGATTGTGTTCGATATGCCAACACAAAGTGGTGCTTAATCATGGAGTTACAAGAACATAGAATGTAGTTTCCATAATTTTTTATGTGTAAAATTTTGAATATTGTAGCGTACATTTGTATTCAGCCCCCTTTTAATCTGAAACCCCTAAATAAAAACCCATTGAAAGAAGTTACCTTCACTGGCCACTTAGTCGTACATAATTTCTCAAATAACTATACGCATTATATACCTACATAAATACATTTACACAATGGTTTTTTTTCTTTTCACTGATTGCTTTTACTGTAATAGATTTTAGTTTTTACTCTTATTCCCATTTGTGATCTAAAGGTTTCTGGTTGAATTCTCTACCTGGGAAAATGGTTCACACATAATTTACACATGTGAAATTTTAAAATATATATATATTTAGAGGATCAGAATCAAGTTTCTTTGATGCTACTCTAGGCTCGAGGCTTGTTACGTTAAATTATTCATTCTCTAGTTCTCAGATTTTTCTGTATTTCATCATCATGTTCAGTTCAACAAACATGTTTCATTATTTCTTAAATGCGCACCAGACTTGACCTTTCTCTGTTTCTAATCACATGGAGCAGATGCTCTATGACATGTAGTTTATAGGAATCATTTCAAGTTGTTTTTTTTTTTTTAGTCTGTAGCTTTTGTCTGTATTATTTTTTCAGGGTAGAGTTGACTTAAATATTTAATCTTGTCCGTATTTGTTTGCTATCAACATCATGATGGTAAAATCCTCCATTTTCTGCCACAGAATGCTCCGAATCCAGAGAAGTCATTCGAAGCTCTGCTCAACCACGTCATCACCGAACTTTCAAAGGACAAGAGTGTTTACAAAGTGAACAGTGAAGAAAAGTCCATGGTGAGCCTTCGTTTAAGCTTCACTACCATGAAGATCACACACCGTCTCCTTTTCATTCCTTCTTTTACCACGAATCGACCATCACCCTCATAAACAGTGATCTAATATCTCTACTAATCTCCAGGAGTTGTTTTATATCACATTGTTATCAGCGAGCTGCTGCCTGGGTATTGATCAGTTGTTTCTGTTTATTTTCCCTCTCCAGCTGAGCTCCAGTGTTTGGTCGCCACAGTCTATCGAGTTCAGCCTCCAG
Organism: Micropoecilia bifurca; assembly: GCA_903067075.1. NCBI lineage: Eukaryota > Metazoa > Chordata > Actinopteri > Cyprinodontiformes > Poeciliidae > Micropoecilia > Micropoecilia bifurca. The sequence goes on from CAEGAF010024184.1 coordinate 16,130, forward strand.
CAGTTCTGTCTGCCCTTCCTTCGCCTCTCCTGCCTTCTGCAGCACCACCTCTATGGAGACAACCTGACTGGCTGCACGGTACGTTTCTCTGCTCGCTGAGATTAAAACTTTTTTCTTTTTTTTTTTGCCTATTTTTAACAGATTTCTTTTGCTCACTTGTCGTTTTCCTGTCTGCCTCAGGAGGAAGAGGAGTTCTCGTCTTTGGCTGTGTGTTTAGGGCTGCTGTCGTCAGCTCCTCAGCCTCCTAGCGCCGTACACAGTGCCTCATGTCTGGAGTGGCCCTTTAGCGCCTTTGACCTGGTGACGCAGTGGTGCGATGAGGTCACAGGGCAATTTCTGATACATCCTGAGCAATCACTAGTATGTCCATTTTAGTCAACTTTGGTAAAACATAAATAAATAATCTGAAGCACTCGGGGAGTTTTCCGAGACTCTCATGTTTGAGATTTTGAATGAGCTAAAGCAAACCCTTGTGAGTTGTCAGCGATTACATTTCTGCAGGTGTCTTCTTTTTAATAACATCAATTCAGTTGCCCTTTTTTTGTTTTTTTGGCTCTAGTGAACTTTATTCATTAGTAGCTTGCAAGACAGAAGGGTAGAAAGACTGTAAGACCCTTGCTGTCGTCCTTCTCCCTTGCAGAGCTTGCTGGTCCAAGAACCTCAGTGGGCAGCGCCTCGCCTTCTTCAGCTACCAGACAACTACAACATCATCTTCCAGTACTATCACAGAAAGGCCTGTACTGTCTGCAAAAAGGTGCCAAAAGACCCTGCGCTCTGCCTCGTTTGCGGCTCTTTCGTCTGTCTCAAAGGCGTCTGCTGTAAACAGCAGGGTACCTGTGAATGTGTTTTGGTAAGTTTATGACAATAGTTTTGATTTTTTTTTTTTTTTTTTTTTTTTTTACTTAAAAGTAATGTTTCAGTATCCCAAAGAAATAGAATTTTGTTTTGAAATGTAGGAAAAACTATAATGCTGACTGTATCATTGCAGCACTCCCAACATTGTGGCGCAGCTACAGGCGTCTTTCTACTGATAAACGCCTCAGTCATCATCATCATCCGTGGACATCGTTTCTGTCTGTGGGGCTCCGTTTACCTTGACGCTCATGGGGAGGAAGATCGAGATTTACGGTATGATGAACGTTTAAACGCTTTAAAACTCCATCTGAAAGCTTTTCCTGCTGCTCATTATGGTGAGTTTATGTACGTTGTTGGGAACAAATAAAAGGATAACTCATTTTAGAAAATTAAAAGTGAACTTATGTTGAGTTTTATGGTTAAACTAAATAAACAAGGTTATTAAAGCATGAAAAAATATTGTTAATTAAAAAACAATATTATTAATTCTTTTTTGTCAGTCTGATGATAATGACAAAGAAAATATGTATTAAAGAATGAATAATAGTGACACTGCTTCTAGAATACAGAGCTAAATAACATTTAATCACACTATTCTGTTTTATTTTTTATCTTCTTAAGCATAAAAGAAACAATAAATATGCACTTTAATTGCATTTAACTGGAATGGAAATTTTTTCCACCAACTAAATATTAGCTTAAAATCAGTCTGACTTAATCAAGAGTATAAAGATCTCTGAAGTTGCGAAGTGAAGGGTTTTGGTGATGATTTGGAGTCATTTCACCTTAGATGTGAGAAAACAGGAAACTTGGACTGGAGTTAATCATTTCCTCACATGACCACTTTTGGTCTTTTCGGCTCTTGAACCAACTCCTTGAAAAGCAGAAACGTATGGAAAGTCAAAGTAATGACTGAAAACCTTACTGTTGGCTGCAGCTTACCAATAAAAATCATATATAACACATAGTTATTCAAATTCACCAGCTCGTCCTATTGCTTTTAATACGCATTTCCTATTTTTCATGTTTGCTTGTTTGTTTTTCTGTTCCTTTGTTTTGCTTTGAAGTACTTTGAAATACTGTTTGAATGAGTGGTTCCGTATATGCAAACATGTCTTGACCTACTGTCTTTGTTTCCTTTAGCCGTGGCAAACCTCTGTTCCTGTGTGAAGAGAGGTATCGAGTGCTGGAGCAACAGTGGGTTTCCCACACCTTCGATCACATCAATAAACGCTGGGGGCCACACTATAATGGACTCTAAGATCTTCCAAAGTCCTCTTACAAACACATACAAACCCAAGATAGAGATGTTTTTTATTATTATTATTATTATTATTATTATCATTGTTATTATGATTTCCTGGCTTGTGTCTGCCTTGATTAAAATATTTGGAAAATCCTTAATATCATAAAAACAAACGTCCAGTAAGGTTATCGCTGCCACAGCTTTCAGTTTATGTGAAGTTTGGTGTAAAGTCATGCCTAAAAGACTAACACGTGTGTGTGTGTGTGTGCGTGCGTGTGTGTGTGTGTGTGTGTGTGTGTGCTCAAGTGATCTATTGTGTGGTTTTCAACAGGAAAAAGAAAAAATCTGAATCTGAGCTCAAAGTCGTGGGAATAAGTTTACCCAGGTTATCTGGAGCAGGCTATAAAGGTCTGTCCTGGTTGGGTTTGAAACGTCACAGATCAGGCAGGTGTGGATTTAGAAAGCGTAATATCAGGGTTGCTGAACGTCCCCAACAGAGTCGATATGTTTTTTTTGCACCATTTTCGATGAAGAAAACATATATCCCTTATATTTATCGCGGCGCTCGCTGCTGTTCAGCCATGGATTTTCTGAGCTCCGGATGAGTGAAGCGACGTTTTCTGCAGGCTGCACTCGTCGTCTGCTCGCATGCGATGGTAGGCAAGACCAAGTCCACTCATCAACACACAAAGAGTTTTCTTTTGCGAACAAGAAAGGACTCTTTCTGGGTCTAGTTGCAATCCATCCTCAGGAATAATTATGTTTCCTTTTTTGTTGTCTTTGCTGTTTAAAATACGTTTTAGATATTTAAATAAATGCTGCTGCTCATTGTTCAATTAAAGTTAACTTTTGTGATGATTTTTTTTTTCTTTTCGTAAGGTTGTGCTTTGAGTTTACAGTTGGTGGCTGGGAATGTGGATTCAAACTCACTTTAAAGTTTAAGGAGGTATCTGGTCGCCACATTGCACCCACTCCAGGTGAAATTAACCTGCCTTTTTAGAGTTTTTCTTTTCTTTCTTTCTTCTTTTTGGTTTGGATTTAAAAGGAAAAAAAAAACTCAAATGAGTCCAGCTTCATAAATATCACTGCGCAGACACCGAGTCCTGCTGCGTCACGTCTGAATAAAAATATCAAGCTTTGAAGGAGTTTCCTCTCAACCTCTTAAACCTCGGCTAAGCAGAAGTTTGCTTGCCGAGAAGCCAGAACTCCTAATTGATCTTCCTGTGCTGTTTGAAAGGCTTTTCTCCCTTTATGCATTTTAATCAAGTTCATATCTTCAGTGCAGAGCAATTCATTATGACTATCTCTTACTCGTGCATCATCTAGCTGTGATTTGTAGTTGCATTTTGACATTGGAGGATCGTCGGAGTTGGTGTCCATTATAACACTGCATGGCATCCTTTAAGCAACCATTGTTTGTCTGAGCTACCCAGTTTTCTGACTATCACCTTGCTTTCTAGAAGGGTGGAAATTTGGCTCAGTCACGTCTGCGAAGCTTCGGTTTACGGCCGTCTGGGATGCCGGGCCACGTTGTGCTGCGATGTGGGGGGAAAAAACGAGCACACATGGGAACTTCCTTCTGAATTTCTGCATGCTGATTTTTCTCCCCCTCCCTTTTCCCCCAGGGTTTTATTTCTTTCCTTTATTTTCGCTGTACCCACTTTGTAAATGACCGCAACCAAATAGCCAATGAGTAACGGGTGTAAAGTTGTAACTGAAAGCTTCTGTGTGTTTTCCTGTGTGAATGAAGAGGAATACAGTACATTACTGTAGGTGCTGACTCAAACTTTCTGAGTTTGACCAGGAAGTATGACTTGGGACATTTAATGCAAAATGTAACATATGTGAATAAAATATAAGCACACATTGAGTTGGTTTCCTTTGTTGTTTTTTGATTATTGTCATATTCTGCAGCACAATTAAGAAACACAAATATTTCGCCTAGTTAATTTTATACCACTTTGATCAAAGTAATATTATAAAGTCAACAACAGTACTGAGAAGAAACTCCATTAAACTTGAATTTGCCTAAAAATGGATGTTATTGATTTTGGACTTTTAATGCTTTGAATGCATTTACTGTAGAAAATATATCTGTAATTACTTTTTAAATCAGGTCTCAATTTATTAGACTCTATTGGCTTAAAATCGACACATTGGCCTGAAAAACTTATCTATTGAGTATTGAAGCATTTTCAGACTTGTTCCATGTAGAAATCTAAAAATTGTGTTTGTATTCAGCCCCATTGTCTTGATACCCTTAAATAAAACGAATTTGAAAAGAAAGCCATTGTTGGAAAGCAGGCCATAGAAGTGCTTGTTTGTAGTTTGCCAGAGGACACCGCAAACATGCCAGAAGGTTCTCTGGTCAGATGAAACCAAAATCAAACTTTTGTAAAGCGTGCAGAAAGCTGTGTGTGTCTGTAGGTGTGTGTGTGTGCTTTTCTCCAGCAGGAACAGGGAAGCTGGCCAGAGATGAACGAAGCCTAATGCAGGACAATCATAGAAGAAAGTCTTTGGAAACTGCCCATCAGGACTTGGGCAGATTAAATTGACGTTCAAGTCGAGTCTAAACAAACTGCTAAACTAGATATGTAAAGCACAAAAAGCTTTTTTACGTCTAAAAATAAAATCTGTGTATTTGCTCTTGATTTGGTGCTGCTGAGAGTAAAGTAGCTTGAGTTGTCAGTAATCCATGCGAGGGGAGTATTTGCAGCATAATTGGTTTGGAGTCTGAAAACAAGGGAGGCTCTGTGGATAATGACTATCCGTAGGACAAAGCCACTTTTCTCTTCCAATTTGGCAACAAGAAGGACAAAAAAATCTCTGTGTTTAGCCACAGTTGAAACCCTCAGAGTTTCTCCAACCGTGTTCAGACGAAGCGATGTTGGTGTTGCAAGCGGTTCTCCGACAAGCTTCCTTAGATGTTCCTCCCATCGCTTCCTGTGCAGGTAGGCAATAAGACTTGAAGGCAGAATAAAGTGACGGCGGTGATGCAGTTAACTACTTCCGGTCTGCGAGACAACGTGCTCAGGTATCTGGAAAGTTAATAATTAAAACCCATTACCAAGTAGGCAGAAAATCTCTTTCTATTTATGACTCCAGAGGTGAGCTGTGTGGGAAGCCTGTAAACATAGAGTTAAACCTCCATGGTGGTTTATATTAAACTTGGCCCAGATGTGAATGCGGAGGTCCTGCTGTGACTGATAGCCTCTCCCGTGTTGCAGATGTTGCAGATGGAAAAACAACCGAAGCAATGTCAAGGTAAGGAAGGACATGTTTTTCTTTTTTTTTTTTTTTAATAAAAGTTTTCCCAGGTGTGGCAGGAAAGGCTGTGAATGTGCAACATGCTCATAATCAGGTTGTCTGCATGTTTCAATTTCAATTAAAACATCCCCAATTGTCTAAATGATCTTGCTTCTTCTGGCTGAAAACTGATCCAAAAAGCAGCCGTGCATCTCAACAAGACGGCATCATCACCTTTAGATGTTTTAAATATTTTGTATGATTCAGAGTAGTAAAAACACAAACGTTTTAAATTCAATCACAAAAAAACTATTATGGTGATACCATCTCTTTTTCCCATTAGAACAACCCTTCACTATTAAAAAAAAATTTATATATATATATATATATATATAC
>CAEGAF010024191.1:0-24235 GCA_903067075.1 Micropoecilia bifurca
TCACGGTCTCAGAGTTTCACCTCTTCTGTGATTCATATTTCGTGGTTCACTCGGCTGATCTGGTTCCTCGACAGCAACGCGCTTCCTTTGGGAGTTGGATTAAAACACCGTGAGCCAGAATCTTTGCATGTTAAGAGGGTGTCGGCGTTGTTGTTTTTGTGGTTTTGGGCTTTTTCCATTCCTGCCTAAGAGACAACACTGATCTACAGCAGGAATAATGTGTTTGCATACAAAAGACAGTTCATATTGTCTCTTGTATGTATACACTGAGACACTGTGAAACTTTTCTTTTAACCCAGCCAAACAAATTTTGGAACATTTTCCACACTTATTCGCTAACAAAGCGATCAAGCATGTTATAGATGGCGCAAAACAATTTGCTAACATTTGCTATCTATCACAGTTCAGTGCGTTGCTTTTTTTCCCCTTTTGCCTTTATAAATTTCCTTTTCAACTGCTGTCTGTTCTCTAATTGACAGACTGTGACTAATGCTTTCACTAAATCAATAAAATGGACTGTGAGCATGTTGGAAGGATAAAGCAAGCTCTCTTCAAGAGCTTTTGCATCTGCAATTTCAAAAGCCATGGCTGCCTTCACTCGTGTCATTATGTTAACAATGAATAAAATATCCCAATCACTGACCTGGAAATCACGCGCTTGGTCTGATTTAAAAACACATAAAAATAAATTGATTTTCACCCGTCATCTCTTCCTAAAACATTCCCCTGCAATCCGGACAGAACCACTGCTCTGCGCGTCAGCGCTCTCAAAGCAGCAGCTATAATCAGCTCTGTCAGCTGAGATATAAACGTCTAATTCCTGCAGCCATCAAATTCTTCCATCCCGCTTACTTGTATCATGCTCGTATCTACGGCTCTCGTCCCCGAGTGAGAGAATCTCTCCGAATGCAAACAAGGCCTGGTGAGCCGGCGGATGACACCGCTAAACATAAGTGATGTCAATTTCAGTGGAAGGAGGCTAACACTCTTTGGAAGTGTTAATGATGGTTCACTGTCATGCTGGCTTTAGTGGTGGAGAGACTGAGACAAGGCTTTGATCTGTGCTCTCGGGCTGACAGGGCTCGCTGGGGTATCTGACGAGAACAGAGAAGTCATGGGCGGACAAAGTCAGATTTATCTGGGAAGGGCTGGAGCACAGCCGAAACACCATCTGTCCAGAGGACCTACAGAGAATTTGACCAGAAAGCTTGTAAACATGAGGATAACTGTAACCAAAAAGTCAATTGGAGGGGAGGATGGGGGGCACTGACAACATCTACTGTACTTTGAGGTCAAAATCACAGAAAACAAGGAAAATCTTTCCTGTGAATCTGTTTATTTTTTTTATTTGAAACCAGTATATTTAAATTATGGACTATTCAGACATAACCCACCATGGGTTGTTTGGTTGTGAGAGAGAACACAAGCAAATTGTGTTCTCTCTCACAACCTGCTTTCCTGTCAGACAACTGTCAAACAAATGCCAACAAAGTCTTTTAAAAGAGACTATTTCATCTTAGATTAGTCGATTAAACATGAGCCTGATGACAACAGCCCAGAAAACACATATAACTATTCAGTTAAGATTATTAGACTTGTTAAAGCAAAAGAAAAAGCCTTTAGTTTATCACCAGTTGAAAACTCTGAAGTATAGGGCACCTGTAGTGTCTAACAATGTGGCAGGTCTGGTATTCTGACGTTGCTTCTCCACGCATACCAGCTAAATCATCTAAAAATAATTCAAAAGTGGTGAAGCTATTTTCAATGCTGGTCAAATAGTTTTGTCAACCAGCTCGACACGAAACTGGTCAACAATATGACTGGTTAACCAAAGAATTACGTCGTGTTCTTGGTTGCCTTGAGCTCACATTTTGTTTTCCTTTACCACTGTTTACATAAAAAGTAAACAGTGAAAGACTCATGAAAAGTAATATAACCGTCATCAACAAAAGACTTGAACATAACTGAGGAGTAAAAGTTGAAAATATAAAAAAGTTGCCCTTTAAACATATATGTTCTACTACCGTCTTACTTTTACTTTGCCTGATAAAGTGCTGACAGCAGTGATTCGCTGGATTTACTTCTTTTCGATGTTAAATATTGGAGCACTTTAATATCTTGTCGCTCTTTTCATTCATAAATTCATTCATTTATTCAGCCAATAATGCTGTCAACAGGAAACTATGCCACTGCATGTTATTGCATGTAATTTTAGAAATGTTAATTGTCACACATTCAAAGGTTTGCCCTCACTGTGTATGACCTAAAAATTATAATACAGCTAAAACTTCATTTTATAAGAATTATGTAGAAAGAAGAAGAAAAAAAGCATTGCACATAATCAGATTATGGAGGAAGTAATAAAACCGAAATAACTCATGAAATAACATATGCTTTTGTAAAACTGACATTTTCTGTTTTCCATAAAATGAACTTGATCAAATAGCAGTTTAATATTACTCAGTTAACTATTTGAACTATTACCAACTTTAATATGACAGAAAACACTTGAATAAAATATTTGCAGATGACTGACTTAACATATCTTGGTGTTATAATAAGTATGTTACCAACGTAACTATTGGGCAGATTTCTGTTTATATCAGCGGTATTTTATGATTCTCATTTTTCTGGCTTATTACATTTGTTTTTTTCTGTTGTGGCTCTTGACAAGCCACAAATTAGACAAGGCTAAAAGGCTGCATGGAGGCAAACAGTGGTCATTAAAGGGAAAAGAAAGCATGTACGAAAGAAAACAGGTGAAGGTGTAAATTACATCAAGGCCAAATTCAACAACTTGTAGCAATAAACTGGTGTGTATGCAAAACATGCTGATAGGGTACTACACTCCATATCGCCATGATGAGCTGCACCTCTGTTATTAACCCTGTTGTTGTCATGAAATATCCAAAACAGAAAGGCTTTCAGTGCTTTTTTTTTTCTCCTGATGGAAAATGGTAACATGAGTGCTTGTTTACGAAAGCAAAGAACAGGGTCACAGAATGAGTCATAAATGCAGATCAAAAAACATAAACCCGCTGAGCTGCAGACCTGATGTGCCCTCAACATTCCAGTCCAATAAACCACATTGGCAACATGTGATAAGCACCAATAGTTCTTAGCAGAAGTATTTTAGGAGTTTTAAAAATTATATATACCTAAAAGGGGGGGAGGAGAATTTAAAAATGAACCATGGGAAATGGACTGCGGCAAACCTCTCTGCCATCAAGATCCTAATAAAAAAGACAGTTGCATGAAGAGTCATTCACCTGTGTGAATTGCACCCATTGTGCTGTGCCAGAAGCATCTGTTGACGACATATGAGATGGAGTAATGGGAGCTTAATAGCTCTGTCAGAGCTTTTGAGGAAGGTGAGTCACAGCTGTGGACAGCTTCCGCTCCTGTGCAATCAGACAAATAGAGCTTCTTTTTTTTCTCCCTTGGACCAAATCAGGGCGAGTGGCGCATTTTAATTCACAACAGTGAACTAATTTGTTTTGAGTCACTTACTGTCAAAAGTGAACCTTCCACCAAATTTCACTATGCATGCTGCACTGTCTTACAGCCAGCGCTTGTCCTGAAGCTTTCCAGTAACAGAATCCACTTATCAAAACAAATTTCCTGAACAACCGTGGTGAATTTAATCTATGGCAAAGAAAAATTAGAAATAATATGGATGATGTTTCAGCTAATTAGTTTGGCACGCTTCCGGTCGGTAGTAGCAGATTTCGATCTCTTGATTTCCCTATTGGCAACCAGCCAGGAAGGATAAACCAGGAGTCTGAAGTCCTAAAGGTATTTTTTTTCCTGTTATTTCATTGCAAACATGCTATCTTCAATCCAGTTTATCCAGACTGTTTTTAATCCCTTATGGTAAAAGCATAAAGGCACAAAGAAAAAAGTCCAATGTTAGAGCTCTTGAAAGTTTCCACTTTATGCCACATGTAAACCACAAATGACAAAGTATTTAATTTGGGGTTTATCTGTTATATTATTACAATGCAGTGCATAATTCTAAAGTGGAAGTGAACTTATTCATGGTTTCAGAATAATTTTAGGAAAAAAAAAATCTAAAAAGCATGACACGCATTTTTATTCAGTTAGGACTGAATAAAAATGCGTGTCATGCTTTTTAGATTTTTTTTATTACTGTGACAGTAATTCGTAGAATCATCTTTCTCTGTAATTACAGCTGCAGGTCTTTTTCTGTATGTCTGTCAGTTTTGCACATCTAGACACTGCAATGATTGCCCATTATTATTATTATTTCCCTTATTTGCAAAATAGCTTGAGTTCAGTCAAATGCTCCAGTTGGATCTTTTTAATTGCATCTTGGTCTGATACTTACCTGGACTATTCTAACATATTAATATGGTTTGATTTGAGCCATTTCATTGTAACTGGAAGGTGAACCTCCACTTCACTCTCACATCTTTTGCAGCCTCATAGGCTTCCTTCCCACATCACCCTGTATTTATCATCTCTGACCAGCTCATCTGTGCCTGCAAAACAAAATCATTGTTGCTGCTAAAACCATGTTTCACATGGAAATGATGTGTTCAGGGATGAAACACATTGTGTTTCGCATGCAAACCAAAAAAAAAAATTTTTATCTTATCTCACTAGCTCATCTTTTGTTACTAGACAAATTTCCACTAATGTTCTCTAACAAATATCTGAAAGATTCACATAACATGTACTTCTGTTGAGATCATATCAAACGCATTATTATAAGATATCTTCGGCTACTGGTATTAATTGCACCAGATTTCACTTAGAGGGAAGTACAGGGGGCTGAATACATGTGAGTGCAACACTTTTATAACACTACTTGCATTGGTCTGTCTCACATAAAATGACAATAAAATACATACACTGCAAAATACATGGTCTTTGTCGTCGGGAGCATTGCAGCAGGCTAAAACAGAACTAAGGTGGGACGACGGGCACACTGTGCTGCACCAGTGGAAACTCAGAGGATCAGTTTGTCAACTTGCGATCCCCCTCACACCTAAAACCTCATATTGCAGTTTGTCAATTCCTCCTGAGAACTGTATTTCATAATTGTGGCTGAAAAATGAAAGGGAACAATAATTTATTGCTCATGATTTTAGCTTGAGCAGCGCTTGTCGAGTGAGCATCTTGTGGCGAATGAGGCATTATTGAGTTTACTCCTCAGAGTAGATGCGAAATTGCTTGTCCATTTTCTGCCCATAGATCCGTCTGAGCCCCGCCTGTGCTCTCTTCAGTGCAGGAGGGGATGATTAGGTAAGACGGTCATGTGTGGTTATGACAAAGACGGGGATGTGTGAAAGTGTGTGGGCGAGATGGGCCGATTTGATTATGGAGCAACCACTTGCCCTAAGGGGAAAAATGTGATGAATGAGGAAAAAAGAAGGCTGTTATTGAGTGTGATAGGGAATATCTTGTTTCCCCGCCTGCTTTTATAGCATCTTGATTGCATCTTAAAGTGGTTTAGGACAATTTTTTGTAGCAAACATAACTGTACATTCACATTTCTGTTGGCTTTCTGCACAGATAAAGCTGTGGTAACGCTGCCTGCTTTTTTCTGTTTATGAAAAAAGAAAAAAAGCTACATTTATAACAGGCTTAATTTATATTTAAAAATCAGAAACTGAGGACCAATGTCAAGTATTCATCTTAACTTGAAGAGATGTACAATAACTGTAAAGTTTTAGTGAAAAGATTTTTGATTAAACAAATTAACGGATAATGTCTACAATGATGCACACTGCTTTCTGTATTTCATTTCCGTACAGTAGAGTTCATGGACCGTTTTCGCAGTTTTAAATGCCACTGAAATCCTAACCAAATCAAAAAGGACTTAATTAATCCTACGAAAACTGAGTTATTTCACCAAAATGAACAAATCAATTATTCAAAAGGAATTAGAGGGACAGATAGATCAAGCTGTCAATCTCCCGTAAGCTTCTTCTCCTGGCGCAAAGTTATTGTAAGAGGTTATTCCACTGGGCTAGAACGACTTTCTTTATTGATACTTATTGCAGTGGAGCTGATGGAGCCTCAGACTGTTTAATCAGTGTTGTCCATTATGTTCAGATTGAGTAGCATTCATCTTCTCAACATTACTTTTTAGTGGATTCGAAGCTCCCACATTACCTGCTTTCTTTATCATCATTAGCCCACTGGTGCAGCGGCTCAAATGGATTAGTACTGAAAAAGTGGCAACACCAAAGCTTGTGATAGTGCAACATGTTGTTTCAAAACATGGGTCTTTCAGAAATAGCCTTGATTTCTTTTTGTTCACACGCTGGAGCAATTTCCATTGAACAGGTATCTGTAAACCTACCCCTCTTCCAAAAATGAAAATCACTTTCTAAATACTGCTAGTCCCTGGCAGAGCTGCTTGATACCTCTCGAATTTCACCACATCTAGTACAATCAAATGTCTTTAAGGGTCACCTAATAATGCCTCATGGAGTTCGTGTGTCATTAATTGCGGCTGTTCTGTGAAGGCCTCGGAGAAGTTGAACTCGGTGAAAGCCTGTTCAGGTCACTGGTTTGTTCAGGTTTCTATCAGTTTGACCTCCCTTTTCTCTGAAGCAAGTAATCTATTTCATCCCTGACCAGACAAACCCAATGGAGAAAGGGCAAAGAAACACTTTGTGACAGTATCACTGCATTCAAGTCCTACATTGTATTTTTCTTGGAAGAGACATGATCAAAGTGTTGGAAACGTAGTAGAATGATGGAAAAAGAGATGGGGTGAAATCTTCAAGAGTTTATGTGAGTCTACTTAGGTAACTTAAGAAAAGGTAAACAAGATTAGACTTGATCAGTTTCAGACAAAATACAATATGTCTAAAACACAGTCTCTCTTTTTCAGAGTAACGTTTTATGTAGTACTTTGCTAACAAAGCAAACCCTCCCTTTTCACTCTGCCTCTGTGTGTTGTTTCATCAGCCTTCATAGTCTCAAAGTCTGATTGAGAGACATTAGTGTCTGAAATACTTTCCTGTCGCCTTGTTCCCAGTAGAATCCATATTTCTGCAAGTCCAATATTTATGGTGTGTAATGTTTTTCATAACTTGTTTATTTTATTTTAGAGGGACATGATGCCCACCTGTTACTCGTGGACTACATCTTTGGGAGACTGGCCTCGGTTTGGAGATTAAAGGGGAAGTTCTAATCACAATGTGGAGCTACTTGACTTCATGCTGGGTGTGCATAGATACTGTAGATGTGACTTATGCAGCTCTCCCAGGCGCCTGGTGCTGTTTGATCTCACACATCTGAAGGAAGACTACTTTTAAAAAAAATCCTCTGTACTTATGACAAGCAGTTTTGTATCATTATACAGTTGAAACCAGATATTTGCATATGCAGTGGAGAAAGAGAACCTTTTTCACACTCTTCTGATATTTAATAAGGAAAAATGTTTCACTTTTGTTTTTGGTCAACTGGTGTTGATAAAATTATTTCTGAATTATTGCTGAATGGCAACAATGTAAGGCTTATATTTAGAAGCCTTATATACTCCCCCAAATCCCCAAAAATTAAACAAGTGATGAAAAATGCAATATTTTTGTCACTTTTTTCAAAAGAAGTGACATTTATATAAATATATTACACACAGAATGAAACATTTCAAGTTTTTATTTATTGTAATTTTGATTAATGTGGCTTAATCTTCAAAAGGAGTTGTGCTTACTAAGAATTAGCTCACACAATTACAATAGTTTTGAGGAATAAATTCTGTATTCTTGCTTTTTTTAAAACTATATTCTGTCCACTTGTACTTCAAACCCATAAGAATATGTTTTACTCAAGGCTCCACCATTTATTTTGTAAATGTGTTTACAATGTGTTAACAAACTACTTTTTTTTACATATAGATCAGAAAGAACCTTTTAATTAAGAGTGGTGTTACTTTAAAATAGTATTACTCAAGTCAAATTAAAATATGACAATTAGCACTTCTGTAATTTACCAGGATGTTTTGTGCCTAGTGAACAGATGTTAGGCTTAATTTCCTCATATCATCTAATCTACATAAAAGATTGATGTGTTTATTTTTATGAACCATCACAAATTCATATGGTCTGTATTTGTTTTTTTGAAAGGGGGGATTGTTCTGAAGAAAATACACGTGGCTGATCAAGAAAAATTGAATATATCATTTTCGGTTCATGAAAACATGCATAGCTGCACCATTAAGAAAGCAGTGACAGTACATAGCTGTAAACAACTCTATTTGCATAGTTACTGATCTCAGGATATTTCTGGAAATGAGCAGAAATGGCTCTAGTAGAAACAATATGCTTTCAGGTGAACTTTCAATTTGTTCGATTCTTTGGTTTGTTATTATTATTAAATAAAATCTAATGAGACCCACATCTGTCCTAGCTGCACAAGTGTACTTTGAATAGAAATGAACACAAATACTGCGCCAGACTATGTCTGTGAACTTGTTAAATTACACCTTCTAAACATTTGCATGTTCATGTGTAAACATTAGCATTTAGATTAAAGTACCACGGCGCAGAAGTGAAGCCTCGCCGACTCACAAGAATGACTGCAGACTCTTAGTCTGGATGACATTCATGGCTGCTGTGAGAGAATGATCCATGTTCTCTTTTGGATGTATCTGGAGAAGCTCATTAGCCCACAGAGAAGGTCCCAGAGGCAGACAGAGGTGGAAAGCTGACATTAAAATTTTCTTTCTGCAGCGACCCAGTTCTCTAGTATAATTATACAGTTCACAATGAACTAAGTCTGATCAAGTGTCCAAAGGTTTTACCCCAGGATGTTGGTTTTAAAAGTCAGAGATACTTTACCTTTTCTCGTTCCATTTATTCTTTGTTAATTTATTTGAAGAATGAGGTTGTAAAGGTAAAGAGCTCCACATCTTTCCACGTTGGCTAATTGGCGGGAGCTTTAAAAGGCAGTTTTAATGCAAGGAAGTACTTGTTGTTTTTCTCAAATTACTTTTTCCTTAAAATTAACCATCACATTTTTTTACAACACACACACATACACACACCCGCACGCACGCACGCACGCACGCACGCACGCACGCACGCACGCACGCACACACGCACACACACACACACAAAACAGATGCAAGAATCCATAAATATTCCATGAATCTCATTTTGTCGGGGTCCTAACCCTACAGTATGTGCTGCTGCTTGTTAGGAATTTTCTGATGATCCCGGTCTTCCCGGGCAGGTTGCAGCCTCCCGATGTGTGTCTGGCTGGCAGGGCGGGAGTCTCCCTGGAGGAGATCTTGGTCTGAATAATTCAGCAGCTGGTGGGAAAAACGATCCTGCTTGGTTCTGTCATCGATCTGACACTAACGCAATGCCGGTGCGATAATTTGGACATTGTGGATTTTAGGGGCCCCACAATGGGTTATATTTGTTTTAATTGAGTTTGTTCTAGGTTTTAGCCCCTAAGTTAAACAAGAAAAAGTAATACGGGGAGAGTATCTTCTTTATTGTTTAAAACTTTGCAATGAGAAGGTAATATAGATTTTTTTTTTCTATTTAATAATTACATCCCTTTTATTCAATTTTTCAGTTAGGACAATAACAGGACACTAAAGTAATAAAGACAAATAATGAGAGAAACAATTTAAGTGATAGAGAGAAAGTGAAATATGTTGGGACAACTCCTCTAACTTTAATAAAAGTGTGCTCCATATGCTTAAGCCACCGCTTCATTCTTTTGCTCATAAACATATTACTGTCATTCTTCCACCCCCACAGCTCCCTATATTGCTCATATTACACATTGAGTCTCCATCTGTTCACCCCACTCTTATTTGGTATCCTGTTCTACAAGTCCTCCTCCAGTGTCCTCTCCTTTTTTTATTTCTTTTTTTTCTGCATTAATCTCTTGCTTTCCCATCTCAGCCATTCAATCTATTGGTGTTGAATTCATTTTTGTTAGAATCCGTCCATCTTCTGAGAATAACATTTATTTCCAGTGTCCTGAGTCCTGTCCTGAATGTATGTTCTTTTTTTCTATTTTCATTGCTGGATGTAAAACTTTTTTTTTTTTTTTTTTTAAATAAACACATTGATTTCTTTATCCAGATTTCTTTCCAATTCTGAGTTTAAACCCCGCGTTTGTGAAAAATAATAAAATCTTCCCGTCTTTTAGTAAACACTCAATGGCCACTTTATTAGGTACAACTGGCTACTCAGCTCAGCCCCCATCTATCTGGTGTCAACAAAGAGTCCTTGGAGATTTTGGTTCGTTATACAAGATGTCATTTTTCTGTTCCACCACATCTCAAAGCTGCTCGGTTGGATTTTGATCTGGTGACTGTGGAGCTTATTTGGGAACAGCGAGCTCTTTGTCACGTCCAAGTATCCTGTCTGAGGTTACTTAAGATATGTGCATTATTGTGCTGGAAGTACAGGTAACATGATAGGTACTTTGTGGTTATAAGTGGATGGACATCGTCAGCAACAATATTGTAATTGCCTGTGGCATTTTGTCAAAGCTGAATAGTTCCACCCACGAGTCCCCCATAGGTAGCGCTGTTGCTGACGAGTCTCTTTGTTAGATTTGGGATTTTTATTACCAGATATAATTGCATTGTTATCTGTTCTTTGAATTCCATGTCACTTACCCTTTTTGTGAAACTCGTAACATTTTTCTGTGAAAAGATGCCATATGAATAAACATACTTGTATCTTAGTCAATGTTTTAACATGTTGTGCTCTTAGTGATGGTATTCGGCATACCTTGGGTGTAGCAAGTGGTTATTTGAGATACTGACAACTTTCTCTCCTCTGACATCAACAAGGCAGTGTTGTTCACAGAGCTACTTGCTGTTCATTTTTCTTTGTCAGGCCATTCTCACACCCAGTGTGCCGTACCCCGGGGCGGCTTATTATTTGGTTAAGAACCCTGATATTGCAGGTGCAGCTACTGTGATGACTGACACTGTAAAAGTTTGGATTTTCCAATGAGGCTGAAAAAAACAATCTTGCATTTGTTAATGTTCTTGACAGCTCCTCGTTTGATCATATTGTTAATATCCATTTCACTGAAAATGCACACTTTTTGCTGCATTTTTCCCAATACCTACAGATTTGTATACCTGTAAACATGTGCAATCTCCAGGTGTTTTTCAGAGGTATTTTGTCCACCCATTATTTCACAGCACTGAGTAACTTTTAATAGCTGAAACATTTTTTGCTTAATAATTGATTGGCTTACCTGGAACGAATCTTTATTGGAATCTTTGGCTATTGAATTTAATTTCATTGCAATTTATTTCTCACCTTTGTCTTTCTGAGGTTGCTTTTAAAGCCAAGATGGATGGGAGCTATAAAGTACCTTTAGTATGTTTAAAAAAGTCATTGGTTGAAGGAAGACTTTATGGCTGCAGTCTGGAGACCTCTTGTGTTGCCAGAGCGCTCGTATCATGGCGGTCGCCTGGTCAACGTAAGCCACCACCCTCCTCGGTGATATGTGATGTGAGTTTTTATTTTGAAATGTAAGCGCATGTGGAGCCTGGTATACATTTACCAGACGAGCACCACGAGGTGAGTGTGTGACATGGGAGGTCTTCAGGCTGCAGTCGTATTTGTCTCAGTTGAGTAACTCATTCCTTCCCAAAATCAATTATTTGGCAAGATTTTAGGTTCAGCAAAGACGTTTGAAGTTAAGTCATTTCATACTTCTAAACTTACTTGTGCCTATTTTTCAAAAACACAACGACGAAATGTACACGTTTTTATCATTTACTTGAAGACGCTGTGGTTTTAAAGTCCATTAAAATGGTGAAGAAAAGTGCTGTCCAGAGGAATCCTACCATCAATGGAAGTGGCTGTGAATTATTTATGCTTGTCTATCACACTCTCTATTGTTGGAGGCACAATGGAGAATGTGATAAGCATTCTTTATTGAGAACACTAACCCAGTAATAAGTGGGTTAGTGTTATCGTCCACTTATTGCTATTGAGGTGAACTGCTCAATATATCATGATATTGATTTCAGACCACATCACCCAGCCCTATTTAGTACATTTTGTTGCCCTGGAATAGCAGTCAGAGAGTTTGCTATATTGGACACGCGTACTTCAAATATTTCACAACGAAAGAAAATAAGTCCTTCTGTTGACACCCTTGCTCTGGTTTATGATCTCTGGGTGCATCACTCGGCTGCTCAAAATGATTGATAAAGTGTTCCCTAATAGGTCCAAGGGTGCAGGAATCTTCTGTGCAGTTCATTGTCATGGTATTAGCATGTCTGGTTACTGATAGCTGCATATAGTAGCTAGTATCAGTAGTAGCTTATCCATGAGGCTTGTCCTTCATCCCAGAAAAACTGACTACACTGGCTTCTTTTCAAGGTTGCAGCCTAATCATGTCTTCACCAACATGGCAGTGGTCCAGATTACCTAATGTTACAAACTTTAAACAACATTAGACTGGTCGCCCTTAATGTCTACTGATTGACAAATGGTAAAGTGAAGACAGAAAAAAAGACACTTTTCTTTAAAGGTGACCACCTCTTCTGTCTCCATGTCATTTGCAACTCAGAGATGGGACGCCTCTTATATAGCCTTGAGTAATATATCCTACTTGGGATTTAAGCAATAAAAGCATTAGTCATTATGTTCATGGACATAAACTAAAATAACATGCTGGGTTTGCCTCTTATTCCATGGTGTGTCTTGGCTCATACCACCACCTCATAACATTAAAGCCCTCATACAATTTGTCTTTACAGCTTTTTATTGCTTGTAATTGTTTGTTTTTTTGTTTAATGTTTATATTATCTATTTACATTTTTTTTATTATTGTATAACAGTAAGGATGACAGGAACTGATATATAATATAGCAAACATATACATATCTAATATTATACATACATATATAATATACATACATATCTAATATTTTTGATATATTTTATCTATCTATCAGTCTGTCTGTCTTTAAATTCATTTTTTACATATTCTTTTCAATATGTTAAACTGTAATGTGCACAAGGAAGATGTTAAGAACAGAGTGTGGGTTGCTTGCATTCAACACAGACCTGTTTAACTCCCACAAACTATTCTTTTTCTAGAAATTTACATTTTACATGGCAACCATTTGCTATTATACTATTATATTTACAAGCTTACATCCAGTTTTGTCTTTGATGTGGCTTTCTATTGAACATTTTGTCGACAACATGATTTAAACATGGACAAAACAGCATTTAATGTGTTTCAGTGTCAAGAAAATTAGCTCTTCTTAATCTCTAACCTGTGGAAGAGTTCATTTATAGTAAACGACGTCATACATTATCTCCTTTGTCACAATATGTGGGAAAGCTATGCATATATGCTGCAATAATGTGGAGCAATCACGTGAATCGGCAAATGCTGCTCATAAATCACGCCACAACTGAGAAGCGCATTCATTAGCTCCCAAAGTTTTCCTTATTAGCCTGTGGCAGCTTGTTTCTGCTGAGTTGTGCTTCGTTCCAAGTCAAGAATCTCGGCAGCTCAATATTCACATCTTCAAAGAGAGCCACTGATCCCTAGATATTTATCATCCCTCTCTCTGCCTACTCTCTCAACACTTGGAGTTGGAATGATGAGGAAACTCCCGCAGGTTAGAGGAAAGGGGATGTCTAATTATTGTGGTTTGTGTCAGATTTCTGTAAATAAAGTCAGCAGTGTCTTTGGGTCTGTATAACAGACGCTTGTTTCTTCTCTCTGTGCAAGAGGAACTCCGCTATGCTCGGTCTATTTCTGATGCAGTCTCCCAGGACTGTATTCGCTTCAGTCTTTTCCAACTCCATATGCACTCACACGTTCTCTGACACATTTTTTCCTCCTCCTCAGTCTTCTGCTTACATTTTATCTTGCCTTATATTCACACCCTCTTTTGATTTCACAAATTCCCATGAGTGCATAGCCATAAATATGAAAATCTAGCACCCTCCTATTAAGGGATCTAGTTTCTTTAAAAAAAAAAAAAACAAACACCAACACAAAACTCATTTACATTGTAAAATATGCCTCACAAAGTTAGTTTTAAACCCCTGTTTGTATTGCCAGTTCCTTGGAAATTAACTATGCAACACATATCTTACATTTAGTGACATTTTAAATATTTTATTGTATAACTGCAGACTTAAACAGATGCAGCTTTGTAGCGTATTTGAGAATATGACATCTAATTAACAAAAACGTTTTCTTTCATAATCCTGTTGGATAAGGGATTTATTTTGAAAGTTTGTGAGTCTTATGAAATTATTCTTTTTTTTCTTTGCTTTGCAAAAAAAAACACAAAAAAAACAGTGACCTAAAATTGCAAAGACTGCTGGCTTGTGGGAATGAAAAAGACCTCATTTGGAATGAGAGCACTGTATTTTACAGTAATTTCTGGAGTCTGCTCGCAGACATGCACTGTTTTCCTGCAGATGAAAGCCTACTGCATTTTTAACGACAGTAGCAACAGTTTGATTTTCTCTGGGCTCGTTTAGGGGCCGCATTCACCTGTGCAATAAAGTGCAGAAGATTTTTTGGAGTCGACACGTCTTCGGTGGGAACATTCGGGTGGAGTTTGCTGTCAGATTTAGGGCAGCACCATTGTTGTCTTGGGCTGGGGTGTAGGCAAGGCATCTGCTGTGGGGGGTGCACTTGACATGGTGATAAAAGAATTGCTTTGATGATGTTTTGTTTCAGCAGACCTACTTTTGAATTTACCCAAGTTAAACTGCTAATTGGTTGGTTGCTGGTGTCAGAAGTATCAGCTATTGCAGCCTTTTTTCCCCAGTATTTTTGAACCTTTTCCCTGTTTAGTATCTTTAAAATTCTTCCAGCTGAGCTGTAGATCTCTGCAGCTCCTTCAGAGTTGGCACCTCTTTTGGTGCTGATTATTGCTTTCCTTCCTCAGTTCAGGGTGATGACCATTATTGGTAGTCTTGCCCTACATTTAAATTTTTTTTTAGATAATTGAAAGAACAGAGTTCTGTAAAATGTTCAGAGCTTGCTACCTTGACCTGTCTGCTTCGTACCTCAGTACCTTGGTCTTTATGATGCTGTTTGTTCACTAAGTTCTTTCACAAGGATCTTGAGTATTCACTGAACAGCTGCATCCACTAAGATTGAACTACATTCTGGATGATATATTCACATTTACATGAGATTTGAAATCAAATGGTTGTCCTGGAGTTATCACGTTTAAAAGTGTTTTATGATTTTTTTTATTTTTTTTGTGTAGATGAACGGTAAAGTCTCCATTTTTCTTCCCATTAATATTTATGCACAATTTTGTGCCGGGGAATAAATTGACGTTTATGGTTGCAATGTGAGAAAATGCCAAGCAAATGAATATTAATGCAATATTTTATGTTGATATTTGTGAGCACCTTTGACCCAAAATCCTCTTTCCGTCACAGCCTGTACCGACAAACTGAGGGTGAGGGTAAGAACTTGACCAGTGAGACAAAACCATCATGCAGCTCTATCTTTAACAACAGCCTGGAGCACCCTCAAACCTGCAGACATTTATTTTTCCATCTGTCAATCCACTGTTTCCTTTCTCACCCACTCACAAATAAGACTGCAATACTCCTCAAATTCTCGATCCCAGGAGACCATTAATTTCCAACCTGGAGCAGACAGTCGATGCCTTTCCGTCTCAGAAGCCGAGCCTTAAACTTGGAGGTGCTCATTCTGATACCAGTTTTTGCACATGTAACTACAAACTGCCCTTAACCATTTGCCATCTTTCGTTATTGCGAAGATCCTGAGGAACTGATAATGCATGTGCTATTTTAAAAAAAAAGCATTGATCTACTCTGACAAACGCTGAAATATTCTATAAATCTCTAGAGTAAAAAAGAACATATTCACAGGGGCGGAACTATACGGGGGGTTGATGGGGCCCGGGTTTGGAGGTGCCAGGGAGGGAGGAATGGATTCAAGTCGCTCGAATGTCTGATTATGGACGGAGAAAGTGTGCCCCTGCCTGTTGAGAAAGGTGTATTTAATGTTACAGTCACCCCCCCTGCCCCCCACTAACCCTCCCTCTACATTTTCCAGCAGCTGGTGCACGTAAAGGGCCCAGTGATTTGTTAGGCACCCGGTAATTGGCCCCGCCCCCGGCCGACGCTGACTTGTTCCGCTAGTGCATACTCACATACTACCGATTCCCTGTATTTATGCATTTGGAAAATATTTGCCACTCTCTGCATCTTTATTTAAAGTTCAATGGAAATGTATTTGCCCTCTTACAGTTTTTATCTGTTTTTGCTCCCCCCCACCCCACACTTGACTATACATCATTCCTAAACCTACTTTTGGCCATTCAGAGGTGAACCTGCTGGTGTGTTTTGGATCATTGTCATGTTGTCATAAAGGCTCTTGTTTAAGTAATTTTTAATTCTACAGATCTCTGGGTGTGGCTTGCAACTTCCTAAAATACAACATATTTCAGGTTTACGTTTTCACATTGGGACAGTTTGGTTTGGATGACATTTTGATCTCGAAAGAAGTACTTAATAAATGAAATAATCGTCTGGGAAATGAAATCACTGTTTGCAAACTGCTTTATTATGTTTACATAATAAATTATATAATGCTTTGTGATGTCTGATATAAAAAAAATGTGTGATGGTTTGAAACATTTAAGTGTGACTATAAAGCAAAAATGGGAAGAATCATTGAACAGCAAAATATTTTTTTTCCACAACACTTTAACTGCATGTATAAATCATCAATTTTGCATACATGCAGTGACAAATAAGCAAATAATATATAAGAAGATGTAAAAAAAATGCAATACCTTATTTTTATAATTTGCTTATTTTTGTGTTCTTTTTAAAAAATCTTAATATCTGTTAATAAAAGAAAGAAAATCGAAGAGCAGTGGCAGGTTGAAGATGGTTTGAGGCTCTGCTTACTAGGAGAGATAATGGTGAGGGCATTAGAGGAATGAAATTCAGCCAGCAGATAAACAGAAGGTGGAAATGACAGAGATAAAGAGGAGGCAGTAGTGGAGGACATATGGGCCGGTTCGATCTGTACCAGCAACTGTCCAACAACATGAACTAAATTAGGAAAGACGTGGAGAGACGGAAAGAACAACTGGTTGGTTCTTGCATGATTGGGTGATAACTTTTGCATAGATTAAATTCAAATTCACATAAAGATGACTAAACTGAAATCACTATGAATGAATGAGAAAATTGTTGTACTATAAATTTGAATTACTCTTAAAAGCGGGAATAGCATATTTTCATGTTATAACAAGAAATAAACAAACAAAAGGTTTCATCTTTAACTTCCTTGGTTTCCTTTAAATTTTTACAATGTAAAATAGTTGAGACAAACTGCGTTAATTAGCCTTTCCAACTTGTCTCACAGAGGTGGGTGTGAGGCTTATTAGAAAAGCTGTTTCTCACATTCACAGACCTTCTACATCTAATCTTCCTATGTACTTGGACGGGTTCAGAGCCAACCCTTACGTGAACTTACAGTTCCCTCTAATGTGAGATGACAGAGTATGGAAATTTCAACACAGATTGCATTGTGAGCTAAAGATGAAAACTTAAAAAATGAAACGCTACATGGAGTCTCATGCTTTCCTTTGGGTACTAGTGTATTTGTAAGGTAAGTTGGAACAATAGAAGCATCCTTTCTTCATTCTACAAATGTAAAGAAACTGAACATCCAGAATATCTCCAATTTGCTATATTGGACCACCAGTAAAAAACAAAAAACAACCCCCACGACAAACTGATGATTTAACAAGAAACAAGTCTTTTGTAATTTTAGAAATATACAATGATACAAAATAGCTTTTTGCCCTTGAAGAAGAACAACTTTCCTTTAGGTTTAGGACACTGTACATAAGGTTTTTGATGCCAAAGCAGTAGAGCGACTTGCCTTGGACACGATTTCTTTCTGAGGAACTAAAGCGATTTGACTATATGAAACATCTGTTTAAGGTATTTCTCCCTTACAGAGTATCATCTCCGCTAAAACAGTTTTGTTAAACTCACAGCACGATCAAATTTTAACCATTTAGAACAGAGACGTTTTTGCTTTATAACATCCTTAAATGTGTTTTTAGTCTTTTCTCATTCTCTTAGCGAGTTTCATTCAACCAGCATGTAGCTGCAAACAGGCAAAGAAGTTTCGTAAGGGTAGATAAAAATGGAGTAAAGTGGGGAGGTACATGAGTTTTAATGAGCATTGCTTATGCTCTGCAGAGAAACTGAGAACAATTTCTTTAACTAGACTTAAGTGTTGACACTACATTTATTTTTCCAGTTTGTTGTTTTGCTTCAAAAAACACACCATTGACAACTTTTTGCACTATTTTTCATCAGTTCCTCTCAATGGTATCGTTTCTGTTTTTAAAAGACAGACCACTCTGGTTGTTACTATGGTGAGAGCAGCCCATTTAAATACTGTGTCAGGTGTTAACTTGAATGACTTGTGACCAATTGTCTTAGAAAATCAGTGTGAATATCTTGAGTTTTCACACATCAGTCAGAATTGTGTGGCCAGATCTGTAGTTTTTTAAAAAAAAATAATTTTGATTAATTCTTCAGAAGAGCACTGAAGTGACTTTTATCCATGCTTCAGTGAGCGGTCACAAATCATTTATATTGTGAACATAGACGACATCAGTCTGATGTGTTAGGGAACAGTCAGTAACAGATTATCACTAAAATTATCATTTGGTGTGAAATTTACACTCTCATTATTATCTTTCATAAGTGGATGATGCAGAGAGCAATACTAAAACTGTAGCCTCGTGTTGTTCCAGACAACAAACATTTTACTTCCGGTTAGTTTCTGGACCAACTTCCAGGGCACAGAATAGAAAAAGCATCATATTTTTAGATTTCCAACCTGGAAGTCACTGATCAGGGGAAGTCAATAATGAACAATATATGGTTTCTAGATTATAATTTTGTTTGCTATCTATGATAGAGAGAGCTCTAGAACTAGAGTTTCACGTATGGTTCTACGTATGGAAGCTGGCAATTACCAAACTCCATTTTGGTTAAAATCCATTAAAACTTTAATTTGAATTTATTGCTCCTTTGTTTTGTGATGTAACACAGCCATATAAAGTTTTCCATTGTATGTGGCAATGTGAAAACTTGTATGCATACATACAGCAATAATAAAGCATGACTTGAATTGAATTACTGCCTCACACCGCAAGTTAATGTACATTTGAGAGCTGCGAGAGTTGGCGCTTGAAAATAGTCCAAATGCAATAACATTTTTATCTGGATGTAACCTGAATAAATTAAACTTAGCATAGCTGCCAGATATCAGAAAACAAACACCGCTGAGACATTCTAGTATGCAAACCTAAAAATCGGACAATTAAAATATTTCTTTTGGAATTACCTCTGTTGGAGCAAATGAAATAAAACAAATGTGGCATAGGAATTTTTGATGGCTATGTTACTCAAATAAAATCAGCCATTTATTTATTTTTTTTTAAGTCAAACTGACAAATTTGCTTTAGTCACAGCCCATCACAGTTACAGCAGACTTTTTGAATGTGATGAAAAAAAACACAATATCTTAAGTCCTTATGTGCCTGCCTCTTTTCTGACTTGAAACAACTCACAGAGTTTGATCT
Source organism: Micropoecilia bifurca (assembly GCA_903067075.1). NCBI lineage: Eukaryota > Metazoa > Chordata > Actinopteri > Cyprinodontiformes > Poeciliidae > Micropoecilia > Micropoecilia bifurca. Next base: position 19,622 of record CAEGAF010024191.1, read on the forward strand.
TAAAAGCCGTGAAGAAGGGACTAAGACTGGTACAGCTGAAAGATCAAAACAGACTGAGGCTGATGAAAGAGCAGAGCTGATGGTTTATAGCAAATGGAGGAAAAAGAAACAGGAAAGAAACAGAAACAGAAACTAAAACCTGGAGGAGCCAGCAGGCTTTGGCACCTGGAGTGAGAGCTCTCATGTCACTGTGGTGACCCTGTGAACAAAACATAACAAGAAAGACATTGCTTACAGGTACAGAACCCCGTGGCAGACATTATAAAAAGGTCAAGTAAGTCTGATGGCAGTGGAGAACTCTCAAATATGGGCACAGACCAAGTTAGAGAAAGACAGATGAACCAAAAGTGAATTAACACCAGACAAAGTCTGAACTGAAAACTCAAAACTCAAATTTCACATTTTGGCAGAAAAACAACTACATGTGCAAATTTTTTTATTCATTTTTTTGGAGGGGTTACATATTTAAAAGAGTTAGGATTATTGCACTGAGAGGGCGATGAGCAAACCAGCTGAGTAAACAGACAAAGCACAACAGCAATCAGGAAGCCATTGTACAGGATCCCAAACCCTTCAATCTTCTGAGGTAATGTTGCTGCTGGTAACGTTAGTTTGTAACCCATGGATGCACAAATGAGCCTGTTGGCACACTTTGTTTTTTACATACAACTGCATGTGTAATACAGGATAAACAAAGGAGTCTAAGTGCTATTTTATTTTATAATGAAAATGTGAAACTATGCAAATTGTGTACCTGTAAAAGCATGGGGAAAACACCCATTTTCTAAGTTTGGCCAAATTTTTTATTTTTTGATTTTAACCCTCCAGCTCCTCTAGGACAGGTTGATTGGACCCTTCTTTTAGGTTCCTATAATGTGCGCTGACCCAGTCGGGTTGCACTGACCCCACTTGCACTTTCAAACCTTAATATTTCTAGAATAATAACGCTAAACAGGAATAGAATTAACCTAAGCTATCTATTCTTAAGTAAAAGTATTCTTAATATACATTTCTATGTGAGCATATGAATGAAACAAAAGTTAGGAATGCCTGATATTTAATCTAAGTACACTTATTGCTCTCAAGAAAGAAAAGGACATTTTCTATTGCTTAATTCAAATCCTGCTAAGTTCACATTGGGAGCTGTAAGAAAAGATGAACATAAAACTTTAAATTTCAGTTTGGTCCTTTAGTAAAGGACTATTTTACTGTTATTTTCTTTTAAGTAAAATTATTTTTTTAAATAGTAAACTTTAAGTGGGTCTTCCAGGCTCATTGAAACATATCCAGAAGAGAGTCAAGCAGGCTTACAAGACTTACATCAATTACATACTCAAATATGTGCCAAGGCTTCTTAGTTGAAGTATAAGTTTATATTCTTATGCTAGATTTTTTTTTCTTGCAGCAAAGGCTAAAAGTTCAAAATGATTATTTACTTTAGTGTCCTTGAGGCAAGTGTATAGAAATCAGACAAACTGGATCCAAGTTGGGATTTTTTTAAAGGAATTTGGATTGCATTTAATAATTTCTCACTCACAATCTAAAAACAGAAAAATGTTTCTGTCCGAATATTCTAAACATTTTTATTAGTCCTTTTTTTTTGAATAATGATCACATTTTAATATTGTGGAGCAAAAGGTGAGGCTTACCTAGAATATTATCCCAGAAAGACCAGGCTCTTTTGCAAAAATTCATCTGTAATAAGGATTTTAACAAATATTTCAGTGTCAACAGATTTTATCATGTCTGTTTCTACCAATGTATCATAATTTAACACATTTTTATATCTTAGAGCCTAACACTTCCTCAGAGTGTAATACTGTGCACATCTGAAGGAATGTCATCTCTTAGACCTCAAATATTTACAGAGAAATAGTGAAAAAGGACCTGATCCAACACATTAATAAACAGATCTCTGCAAACCTATTTGGAAATATGTTTTTGCATCTGACCCTAAACAAAACATCTTATATTTTGACTACCAAGAAAAGCAGTGGTGTCTCTAATTCAACACATTTCATTTATTCCCAAGTTACAGTTTTGCTTTTTGACTTTAGTTGTATTATTTCTGTAGTGGTTTATTCTCCCTTTGGAATTGCCAGCAGAGGCCTGACCATCTGAATGACTGAAAACATCTGCCTGACCAAAAAAAAGAAAAAAAAAAAATGAAAGAAAAAAATGACGATGAGAAACGAATAGTTAGTATGAAAACCACACATAATGCAAAATTGTTTCCCATTTTCTGCCTGACAACCCTCTTATTTTACCATATGATAATACGCTGAGAGTCGAACAAGAGGCTGAATTACAGAACAAGAATGACTTATTCTTTTCTTTCCTCTGTTGCATACACAACTCATTTAAAAGTGTGTTCTAGATTAGCATATTGTTCTTAGATCATTTTCGTATGTCTGAGATGCTGCTGTATTGTTTTGTGTGTTTGGTAAACATGAGAATTAGATGCCTATCAGACAGGTTTTGTTCATGATTTGAATTTTAGACTTTTTACATTGACCAAATATAGCAATAAGGTAAAAATGTGAAGGTTTTCAGATTTTCTTATGTTAAATCTTTGTTTCACTTCTAACCTTTAATTATTTACTTACCCAGAATGAGTATGAACTATTTCAATTATCTTTTCTTTTTCTACCAGAAATCTGCTGGATAAAGACACCTTCTCAAAGTCCGATCCTAGTAAGTACTTCATAAAAAAATGTTTCTGTCAGATTCTTGTGTTGTATGGCCTTTTTTATATTGTTTCTTTCTATGTTTGTAACTTCATTTTTTTTTTATATATTTGTTAACACTATCACTAAGTTGTGACAGTGTGGTATGAGACATAATCTGTGAAAAGATTGAGGATCACTCCCAGTGAAAAATAACCAATCGGAGCCAGAATGAAGCTTTCAATCATGTTTATGTACCTGCTGCTCAACGTGATAATGGCAGAGAAACAACTTGTCTTATTAGGAAAATCATTTATCCACTGTCTTTGATGTGTATTTGTGAAGATTTCAAATTATTTTGAGAAAGCAAATTAATTTGTTTTTTTTTTACAGATTGTCTTGTCTTCTACTGTCACAGCATATTTATCATTTTGAAGACGCCTTTTTTAAAATAGATATAAATACTACGTACTGCAGGTTAAAGGTATTGCCATCTTGTCATTTCTGAGAATTTTTGTTTTACTTTAAGAGCTATTACTTGAATTCAACTTCTTATGTTACCAGTTTGTTTGAACTGGCTGTATTTTTTTTATTTGGTCTTTTACTCTGTTTTATGTTTCCAATGTTTCCTGCACAAAATGTATTATTTTTTATTGCTGTTTTGTACTTTTTCCATCCCACAGTGTGTGTACTGTATACACAGGGTGTTGAAACCAAACAGTGGAGAGAGGTGAGTGTACACACAATCACACATGTACGTCAAAGCAAAAAAAAAGAAACAAGAAATGAATCATTTCTAATTAAGCTGCAGTACTTTGGTTAAGACATATCATTTCACTGTGGGCTTACAGCAGTTTATTATACCGATTTATTAAAAGCTTCTCAAGAATAATTTTTCTGAAAATGTCAGAGAAACATCCCCCTAATTGGGACTTTAAAGAAAAAGAAAAGGAAAAATGAAGGGGATGATTAATATGTTGGCATTTTGGGGATTAAAAAGCTCTCTGTCGAGGAATTAATGCTACTCTCATTGTACTTGTTTAGTTTATTTAGCTTATTTAGTATAAGCACCAGTTCTCTCTTTGTCATATGATCTATTTGTTTGTTTGCCCTGTAAATAGCCCTAATAATGCAGGCGGGTATCAGGATGACGCTGCTTATCCAGGGAACAGAAAAGAGGCAGGTTTAAAGTAGATACAGATAAACAACATACACAAGTGGACAACTATATCTCTAAGTATTTCTTATTTAATGTATATAATTATAGTGGGACGTTGTTATAAATAAGAAAGAAAACTTCTGTAGTTGTGAAAAAATACTTTGATGAAAAGAAGTAACAATTTCATTAAAACCTTTTAAGTTGATAACAAGCATATAGTCAAAAGACTCTGTGGAGTCTGTTCTAACAGTTTATTCGGTTCTTTACTTATCAGTAATAAAATATCAGGCAAACATCTTATGTATGCAAATGCACAATTTCAGCTAAGTCATTTCTTTTAATTACTTTAAGTTGCAACCAATCAAACTATCAACACAATTTCTATAAAAGAGCTGCGTTTGAGGCAGGCCTCTTCTTTAGCAGGAACCCAAGATGGCTGCCACAAAAGACACACCCACAAGGTAACAAACATTTCATCAGATCATTGTTCTGATATTTAAAAATCAGAACGTTGACACAGAATATTCGTTTAGAAACTCTTAGAAGTAACAAAAAGATATGTTAAAGAACTGAATGGCTCTTTCAAAATCAAAAAGTGTTTTATTGAAGCTCATGTGAAAGGTAAACACAAAGTTGTGTATAATTTCTGTAATTTGATTAATCTTATTTTATTTTATTGCTTTTTTTTTTTTTTTTTTTTAAAAATTAAAATTTTTTTTTTTTTAATAATTTTTTTTTACATCTTTCAGATGCAACTGATAAATAACAGATTCATTTATAAAAAGTTTA
>CAEGAF010024192.1:0-35815 GCA_903067075.1 Micropoecilia bifurca
CTCTCTCTCTCTCTCTCTCTCTCTCTCTCTCTCTCTCTCTCTCTCTCTCTCTCTCTCTCTCTCTCTCTCTCTCTCCCTCTCTCTCTAGCACTTTTTCTCTCTTTATTTTAGCTCCATCAACTCTCTCCTATTGCCTTATTCTTCTTTGATCATCCAATCACATTTTTCCTTCACTTGTTTCTTTTCTTCTGCTCTCTCTCCACTTTTGCCTCCCACATTACCATTCCCTCTTCCATTCGTTTTCTTTGTTCTTGTTCATGTTATTTACTCACTTCTGCTATTATACTTACCATTATGGTTTTGTAATCTCATACTCTATCGACTTTGCGGTTGCTTTCATTCATCTAAATTTGTTCTCTCCTTGTACGTCATATATCTGTAGAGTACTTCTGACATTACCACTATAAACACCAGTGTACTTTATTTGGTCTCGACTTTTGATTTAATCGTTCTAATACTTAAATCATTTTTTGATCCTAAGAAAGAGAAGCATCCCTGCAGCATGAAGCCTTCATGAAGCATGAACCCTTCTCCATAATGTGCCGTCACATGGAGGGAGTGAACAGAGTAACTTGCAGTGATTCTGAATTGTGGATTACAACAGTTCCTTGTTGACTGATGCTTTTTTTGTTCATTTTGGTTATGGCTAAAAGTAAAGTTTACAGTCTACAATTCCTACTAAATAAAACCTGTCTGGAAAATATTGCAAAATGTAAAAGCTAGAATTTCAAGTAGTTTTTTTTAAATCTGAAAATACTGAAAAATATCAAACATGTGGCATTATATGAAAGTGGAGGCGACACACAATCTATTGTGGCTACACAATATGATGCAGTTCAATTGCTGGTCCCACAACTGTGAGGATTTTTCAGGACAGCTCTGTTGTGGTTTCCAGAAATCTGGCCTTCATGGATGACTGGTAAGAAGAAAGCAGTTGCTGAAAGAAAAGCCATAGAAAAGTCACATTGAGGACAAAGCAGGCATGTGAAGAAGCTGCTCTAGTCAGAGGAGACTAAAATTGAGGGGATTTTTTTGTCTACTTGCAAAATATCTTGCCTGGATGTCGATGGGTGGTTCCACTCAAAGTGTGATTAAGTCTAATGTTTTGGAAAGGTCCAGTGGAACTCCAGAACTAAATCTAAACGAGAGAGTAACTGTCTGATGGTTAAAGATGACAAGAAGTGGAAAGAGGATAATGCTGCAGGGTTTTTTGTAATCACTTATTGTGTTGACAAACTTATTCATGTGTGATTTTAATCACGTTTCTTATTTAACGAAAACAGCAATTGCGAAATTGAGTTTTTTCTACATTAGTGGAATATTTACAGAGCTTTACACACATTTGTAATGAAAACAGTTTATGAGTCAAGACTTAAACATTCAGGGGCAGGGGGTTGAAGCACTCAATTTAAAAGTACTATTTTACCAAACACAAATGGTTCCAAAGTGTTGTTCTAAAAATTTTGAGGAATACATCCCCCTACATACCACATCCACGGGCATAAGAGAAAAAAAAAGGTCAGTAACTTCTAGATTCTCACTAAGAGCAGAGCAGCTATCCCAGTTGGACTGCTTCAACTAACAGGAACAATCTGGCACTGAATGGAAACCCTGCTGGTTTTCCTACAGTGGCTTGATTAGAGGATGGTTTACAGGTGGCAGAGCAGCCCAGCAGGAACATCCTCGCCTTTGGTACATGTCAGCTGCAAAGAGGGGGAGGGAGGAAATGAGACAGCAGAGAAGAAAAAGAAAAGCACACAACCACTGCAGGCTCAAGACATGACAGCAAAATTGGTCTTGTGCCATTTATTTTCTTTACGTATTTCCTTATAGATTAAAATAATAAAAATAATAATAATAATAAAAAACACAATCTGCACCTTTATGTCTTTGGTAAAGAATGTGTTTTAATATTTCAATGCCAAAATAACTAAATGAAACTGCTAGTTCAATAAAAATGGTGTGTTAACGATGGAGAATTTGTTTTTCCTTTGGCAATTCATGTCCAGCAGCTTTTGGACATGGCTGAAATTTGTTGCAGCAGAGAAAGAATGTTACTGGTATAATCATGCTAACTAGCTGGAACATTTGTGTGCGGTTCATTTACGGCTGTGCGTGTGGGGGTCTAATGGGCCTCGGCATATCAGATTGTAACCTTTCTGGGTGTATCCCGTCTCTTGCCAAATGCCAGCCTGGGACACCTTCCAGCTCGCCTGGATCACTGCTGTTATTCATCCATTGATGTGTGTTTTTGTTCTTTGTTAAAGTTTCCTTGATAAAATCAAATAATACCGTTTTTTAATAGGTTGGCACGGTCTCATGGCGCTGCAGAATGAGGCGAGCTGTTACTTCACTTCTCTTTTTCTGAGAAAAATCACAGCAAACAAGGTACATATATTCAAGAAATCAGCAAATCACTTTTATTTTTTAAAAACTTGATTTAGCATTTTTTTTAAATGAATCCACTTTAACCACAGTGAATCTTTGTTGATATTTAACTAACTAACTAAGTCACTAAAATCTTGTTGTTAATATATAACATAAGCTGCAACAGACTATTAAAGAGGAAGCAGTATTAACTGGGTGATGATAATTAAAACATGAGTAATGTGACCAGTAAAAAGAAATTTTATAATTTCTGTCTTATGATGACTAATCATGACTGCTTATTTGATTAATTGGATTAGGAGTCTTAAGAAAAGCTTTTGTATCTTGATTTTTAGGCACACATTTTTACAATTATTTCTTAATTTACATAATTCAAATTAAACAAAACCTTTGAAGATGAAAATCTTTTTTGCTCCTTTTCATTTAGTATCACATAAAAGCCATTATCTGTGTGTGATCACTTTTCTCTCATCAGGTAGAGAGAAGTTGGACGATACAATCTTTCCCGCTCCCCAGTTCCTGTTTCCTGGCTGGATATTTCTGCAGTAAGTTGAAACAGTTGTTCCTTCGACCACTGTTTCGTTTCTTCTGTAGTGGGCAAAAATAACACATTCATAATATATCTTCTTTTTTTAAAATTTGTGTTTATTTATCTGGGACCATTTACAGAGAACGTTGAAATCTGACGTACTTCTTCCTACAGTCCAAAAACCGGACTGCTTGGTTAACTGGTCTCTCTATTTGCCCTTAAGTATTAGTGTGTGTTGTGTACGTGTGTGTGTGTGTGTGTGTGTGTGCGCGCATTGTTATTTGACCCTTGTGTCTCTGTGCTGCCCTATAATGGACTGACAACCTGCCCAGGATTTATCCCGCCTTTCTCATCTTCTGACAAAACCTGACCTGAATCACTTTGTTCTGCTTTGTCTGCAGGAAAACTCTATTACGGTACACGACTTTCTTCCTGTCTGTCCTAAGAATGTTTAAACATTTATGAATCCTGAGGCACTTGAACAAACAAACCAGCTGTCTTGGTGCGTTGTGCCTCAAATTTGCTCTCCATTCATTATTTCTGCCCTACCTCCCACATTGTGAATTCATGAACCGCTACGCTGCCATTCCCAATCACCACTCCAGATGTTTCAGCTGGATCTTTCAGAATGACACTGCGTCAAAACGCTGTAAAGAGTTTCACGTTTCATGACTACTGACAGCTTAGAGAGCATAATTTAATTCTGGGAGAATTTAGAGAGGTGCAAAGAAAGTCCTTCAGGCACTCAGTGCATTTCCTAAAAAGTCTGGCGCACCTTTCAGAATGAATTACGTCGTTTAAGGCCTTGGAAGCCGAGCCTGAGACACAAGACGATCCTTTGTGGGATTTTTAAGAGAAAGCACCATGCAAGTTTGAAAACCACATGGGTGCTGTCAATGATTAGAAATGACACAGAGGAAGTCAGATATGGGGTTAGGAAAGTAAAGAGCAAATCAGAGCAAAGTAAATTCACTTTGCTTAATTATCCCGGCTGCTCATGTTCCTCCAGCTTGCTTGGTTGTGGTTAGAGAGGCAACCATCATCTTAGGTCGTTTAAAGTCAGCAGTTCCTTTGTTAAATGCAGGGAACACTTCACAGCGATGGGAAGAAGGCTGCTGCTTTTACAATCAATTATTCAGCTCTTGAACACTTGCCCCATTTGTGGCCTCTTCTGCTGGGTTCCCACGTCTGTTTGTCCTACAGACAAGTTTTGTGTGGTCAGAAGCTTCTGAGAAACGAGAGAAAGGGCATCAGCCAAAAAGTACCTCAGTAAATATTTCTAGTAGATGGTGCCTGGCAAAGGTATTCATACACTTTCACTCTTTTAACAAGACTTCAGTTTATTTTTACTGGTGCTTAATTGAAGAGCCGACACAAATTGGTGCACAATTCTCAAGTAGGAGAACAAAACATATATGGTTCGACTTTGAACCAGTATAATTTTCAACAAAGTTTGTTTTTAGCATCCTCTGAACCTTTCACAAAGCATTGTAAAATCCATCATGTCAAAAAATGTAAAGCGACATGACGCTACTGCAGATCTGCTAAATTATAGCCTTGAAACAAACCTTAGTGCTGAAGATGTTTTTCTCAACGTATAAAACCAGCAGAGAAAGCAATAAAAAAATAGGATTCTTTTATAAAGAAACGTGATATCTACATCTTCTACACATTTCTTTTTGCAATATCAGAGGTGAAAAGGATCACCTGATACTTTCCATCACTTGATACCCCTTCGATCTTGCATATGGATTTATTATTCCATGACAGTGGCTTCCCTTTCAGTTGTATCTCATTTTACTCTGTATCAGCTATATGACTTCATGGGCCGAAACCAAAGAAGACAGAACAGATTGTGTTTAAGAGTTTCTGAAACCAAAGAATTTCAAATGGAAAAAAAATCCTTCTAACATGCCTTTCCACAAAAGATGTAAAAAAAAAAAAAAAAAAAAAAGACGATGAAATTGGCAGGAAACAACATCTCTTATCCATCAACAAGCACAGTGTTTAGATGAAATACAATCTTATCTTCAAGGAGAAAAAGATCATTTCAGTGGGTAAAGCACTACTACCCATTGTCAAGTAGACTTGTGGTCTCTTTTGACCGGAGGAAGCTATTTTCTTCAGTGATACATAAATATTTACTTGAAGAGGTTTTGGAAGGTCTCCTTTAAGAAGACATGCGATATCTTGTTGCCTTGTTGAATGCTGCCTCAAAACTACAACTTACTTTTCTGTGGCTCTAGAGGTCTGCTATTTCATGGCAAGTTCTCAAAAATGATACCTCACATCAGCAACCAACAACTCAAAACAGCGCAGAGCACTTTGTTACTCGAAGCCCCGACGGTTCCCAGAAAATCGTTACACCCGTCTCGTTTCCCACCCTTGGCCTTTCGGCCCGTATAAACCTTGTATGGGAGTTTCTTTCCTGCTGCAAACAAGTGCTCCCAGAAGAAGCAGGGCCACAGCAGCATTGATACCTTGAATGGCTCGGTCTCATTCTGCCGTGACCCCTGTGTGCACTTAAAGACTTGCATGTGAATGAGATGCATGTATGAGAGGGGGGTGAGTGTTTAAAAGGTACGGCATAACTTAATTAAACCCCTGGGATGGTGACAATGGCTAGGAAGGGGTCAAGGAAGGTCACTTGTGCAGAGGTTTTGGAGGAGAGAGAAATGTCGAGATGGATGTCTTTGTCTTTTTTGTTCAAGCACAGCTCATGAATTTATGGGTTTGTTATTACCCTAGCTAAGTTAGGACTTCCCTCGTTCACATAATATGAGCCCTGTTCGCTTCACATCACTCAAGTTCACTTTATCTGGACCCTTCATGTCCCAGTTGAGCCTTCATCATCATGTAACACATGATAAGTTGTGATTTCTTGCCGTAAACTCAATGGCATTTTATTTTGTCTCTACACTAAAAAGTAAAGTAAAAGTGTATAAGTTTTATATGAACATCCAACAACTATAAATGTGTATTTCTATTTTATTCTATTCTACCAAAAAAGCCCCATTTTATGTTCATTGCCAGCTCTAGTAAAGCTGTTCCATCTCTTATCGCTATGCTATATCTCCATCTGGAACATGTGATAAAAATATCCAACCAATAATTTGAGTTCATTTCAAGAATCTAGACTTTTATATAAAAGTGTAAAACAACTGGAAAAGAAACAAACAAGGCTGGACGATGACCCAAGGTTACCAGAATACCAGACAAGGCAAGGCAATAGAAAGAAAATAAAATTAATATTATCTCCAAAGATCTTTGTTAGGGCATAGTTGCAAATTTTTAAGGTAATTGGGGTTATGATGCTACAACAAAAGCTCTACATTACCGATCAGATGGCTAATTAATTTGCTATGAGCAGACAAATGTTTTCTTTGAAACTAATAAAAATGTCAGTGAAACCAAAATTTGAAGTTGTCATCAATGAGAGGGGAAGCTATTAAATCAGTAAATTGTGGAGGGGCTAAGCAATAAGCACAACCCACATTTGGGGTCCTTGGTCCTCGACGCGGCCGTCACAGGTTCGATTCCCGGCCTGGCGATCTTTGATGCATATCTTCCCCTTCTCTCATTGCCCTCTTTCCTGTCGATTCACTGTCAAATAGAGCCAAGAAAAGCTTTAAAAAGTCAGTAAAATGTGTTTTTCTAAATAATTTTAAACGTTTCAAAGTGAGTCACCTTTCGCCTATTTAGTATGAACTAATACCCCAGGGCAGAACTGCGCTGTGTGTAAAGGATGAGCGAGTCCAACACACGCTCTCTCTCCTTCCCTCTCTTTTTTTTTTCTCTCTCTCTCTCTACTGAAAAGGCGTGGAAGAGACTGATGGGCTGCTGTGGGAACTGAGCTGCGGAAGCATTCAGAGCAGAGTCAGTGAATCTGCTCGGCAGGTCTGGCGAGCGGCAGTCACTCCACACAGAGGAAGGACATCGCGCGTCTGTAGTTGGACGCTCCGGGAATTTACGCACCTTCGAGATCAAACACCTTGATGAGAAGGAAGGGTCAAGGCACAATTCCCTTCGGACTTTTGACGTTTAGTCTAAGAAGATCTCAGTGAGAAGGAGAGGCGCATCTGTTAGTAATTATGGGATTTACATCTTTCGTCTTCAACAAAGTTGTCCTTGCGCTGCTTGTCACCAGCAGCATCTGCACGACCAAAATAAACGTGCCGCGCCTGAGACTCTCCTATAAAGGTAAAGCTTTTTCATTCTCTCTCTATCGTGGCTTGTTTGCGCGCTTTTCTGCAGGTGACACTAATTGGTAGAACTGTTCATCAAATAAGGAATATTTCTTCATTGTAGTTTTCTGTAAATGTCCTGCTCTTGTTTCCGTTTTTTCTCTCTCTCTCCTCTCCTTGTGGTGGTTCAAGCTGGAAGCGTTTTATCCGGGTCTCTCATTTGGCTACTGTTTCGGAGGTTTACGTGCTTTAGGAGGAGCACATGCTCCGCAGCGCAGTCAGAGGAGGTTCGTTTGGCGGAGCTTCACCTCTCTGCGGTCAGAGCCACCGGGGTGCGACCATCTTATTAAAAGAGTTTATTAGCAACGGCAACCGCGTCGGAATTCGGAAGCAAGTAACTTTACTGATATTTAAACTGCTTGGAGCACCGAGAAGAGAAGCAGTGGCCGCACTGCTCACAGTTCATTCACGGGCAAAACTGACTGTTATAATTTCAGCAATAAAAATGCTCTGGCTCGATTTTATTTGGTATTTATGACAATAAAATATGTTTGTGTAACAGCGAATAAACACGTGCATGCATTTGTTAAAGGTGAAGCGATTTTAAAAGTGTACTTTATCAACTAAATAAACTAAAAAGAAGAAGCTTAGAAATGTTGCTGAATGAGTACATTTTTAAAATGTATGATATGAGATGATACACCAATCAGAGCCGTATTTAGGAGGATGGGGGCCTTTGGCTGCAGCCAGTTTGGTGTCCTATCCACTTTCTTGCACACATGCATGCTGCTATAGACTGATAAGAAAAGATCAACACAGATTTTTATCCATCAAACTAAACTTTGTTTGTATTTCCTTGAGACTTACTTATAAACAATAAATTCTAGAAGCACATTATTCATGATTTCCATTGGCCTTGATGTGGTGATTTTACATAGTCACTGCAACAATGCAAACATATACCAGGACAGGTGGAGCTTATGTTTAATGTCACCTGGTACCTCTAATGTTCTTGGGGATTAAAGGTATATTGATATCTTGAAATACAGCCATATTGACCATATGGTACCAATATCTAGTGCATATTGGTTATCTTTATAACAAGTAAACACATTTTAATACCTTAATACCTTTTATTAAAGTCTATAAAATGCCATCTTGCTTTAATGCAGAAAATTGCTCAGTCTGGACTGTTAACTTTTTCTAGATAATTTTAAGTAATTGTTCGACCCATATAATATAATATAAGCCTGATTCTTAATGTCTTGGGTATAGATGCCTATGCAGTCTGTTTTTGGACAGTTTACATTGTTCCCTTCCCTCTAATCTGACACAGTTGTTGTCCATGACTCATTCATAGATAATGAGCCAGTTTAAGAGCGCGTAAGTACTGTTGACTGTTGTTGCCAAGTCTGGCTCATTGTTTCATTCAGTTTCACCCGAAGCAGTTCTGCAATTATCATTGGCCCAAGATATCTCGCAGGATTTCCTCCTCTTCAATTTTCAGTAGAAAAGCCACCATCTGAGCTTATTGGTCTTCCCACACTGCAAATAAACACAGCTCAGTCGGTTGGCAAGGAATGAATAGAACAATTGAGTGTAGGAAGGTAACTTGGATTTTTGCGAATAAAACAATTGCTCATTTAAAAGTTACAATAGTTGTCTTGGTAAATTATATCTCCTTTGGCCGTTGCAAAATCCTGGACTCAGTATTTGTTTAAATTGACATCAGAGGAAATCTTTGATATGGAAATACAATTGAGTTTGAAAAAATATGTTGATATCCTCAAAGGCTAAGTTGGAGAATGGGTTAGTATGAGCTTTTGTTCAGGGCCTTTGTTGGTATTTAGTCTATCAGTGCTTGTTTGTTATGGTTCATTCAACATGTTTGTAGTTATTTTGTGCATTTTCAGTGTATTGAAGAACTGGGCTGAAGTTCTGGAGACTGAAGTTAAAAGATGTAACAGTGTAAAATAAACAATTTTTAACACTAATGCATAGCTGCACTAATAACTCTTGACATTCAAACTGTAACAATGACTGTAAATAGATACCAATCATTTCTGTTTATGCAATTCATAAACATGACATTTTCATCACCAAATCAAAGTAATTTCCACTGCCTTGGCTTTCACTGCTGCTTGCTTGTTAAACGATCTAACCTCATTGCGCCTACTCTTTGTGGTGTGGTTACTGACTGGCGCCACCAGCTGTTTATCTTGGGGCATTTAGCATCCAGCTTCCAGTGGTTACCCCACCCGGACAAGCTACTACTGACCGAAATCAGACATGAAAAATAGTTACATTTTTAAAAAAATTAAATGTGATTTATTTATTTTTATTCGAACTACAGGTTGCCCACTAAGTGCTGAAATATGGACAACATTTTTATTAATAGAAGCTCTACTGAGATTTCTTATTTTAAGCAACCAAGTCCAGTTAATGCACAATAAGTTTAACACTTTGAGGCACTGTGTTCACAAACACAAATCCTCTTCACACTAAAATAGCTTTTTAATGAATTAAATGAATTCATATGTAACTTCTAACATCCTTACATGTGAAAGGGATCTTTCCACTTGGCCCTCAAGGAGTGTGGGAAGAGCTCTTGGATTGAAGATTCTCATTAGTGACCACACAGCTCTTTGCTTCCTGTCTCATTGACCTTTACTTTGACCTCTCACTTTGCCCTCCCATGCATTATTCCCCCTAGCGTTAGCTCTCTTCTTCTTTTGTAGCCTTTATGCATAAATCTCCTCCTATCTTCCAGTATTCCTCGTCTGTTTTATGGATGCCTTTTTCTTGTTTTCAAACCTTCGTTTTGCATATGTTTGACTGTGTATTCAATCAGTTGCCTCGCACTCTGTTTTAATTCTCAAACACTGGGTGTTTGCGTTGCCAGGAGGATGTGGAAGTAATTTAGTGGAAGGAAAAGGCATCATTATCTCATTTCAATCAATTAGTGGGTTGAAGTTGAAACAGGAAGTCTAGTGTTTTTCCCACTTAACCGTATGAGTGTGTGTTCTTTGTGTCTCTCCTTTGTTGTGATTTACTACACTTTTGACACCTTCACTTTTAGTAAAGCTGGACTTTTCTGATAAAAAAGGTTTGCAGGTCTGTTTACATAAAAAAATTATTCTGTCTTCCCATAAAGATGGTAAATATCTTTTAATACACAATTTCAATATAAATACATAGATTTTATATCTCATGCACCCAACCGGACCTCTATGCATTTCATAAAATATTTGATCATCTCATTGTAATAATGCATCTTTCAGTTACACTTTTTCTATTTTTTTCCTCTTTTTGTTCATTCAAACAGTGTCTATGTCTACTTCTTAGCTCACACACGGTTTTAAACACACACATTCTGTCCAATACAATATTCACTTTGTCTCACTGAAGGCGGGCGAGGGAGAGTGGGGGGTACAAGGGGGCGTACTTGAAAACTCAAAAGACTCACATCAGTGTCCTGTTTTAATCCGACTGCGCTGGTTTTCTAAAGGAAGGGCTCTGTTTGTTTTTGCACCCTTTGAATTAATGAGTGTGCTTTCTCAGTCGGCCTT
This sequence comes from Micropoecilia bifurca, assembly GCA_903067075.1. Taxonomy (NCBI): domain Eukaryota; kingdom Metazoa; phylum Chordata; class Actinopteri; order Cyprinodontiformes; family Poeciliidae; genus Micropoecilia; species Micropoecilia bifurca. The sequence goes on from CAEGAF010024192.1 coordinate 10,671, forward strand.
GCTCAAACGCCGGTACCGCTGGGCGTGAGTTTGTCCGGCAGCAGGGCTGGGAAAGCCGTCACCAGGAGTCAGACGGAGACTCCAGACCTGCTGGAATGCAGGGCGTCTCTTGTCCTGTCATCTTCCAGCTCTTTTCTTTGTCCGTTCGCCATCCGTCATCATCCATCTCCTTTACGCCGTGAATAATGTAACAACTCATTCTCTGCCATCACTCATTGCATTGTCTGTTTGATTGCAATTCTCAAGTTCAGCTGACTTGTGCTTCCAAACCTCTTGCATACGATTTCAGATTTGATATCAAAGAACTAATAATAAAAAAAGGATAGTGAGAAAAAGCTGGGAGAGTCGACAGCCAAACCCAGGGGCCAACTGGCTTGGTTCAGTCGAGTTTTTTTTTTTTTTGGACATCTCTGCTGTAAGAAATTTTGGGAGGAAAGACTCTACGTCCACTAGAACTTTATCTGATTGCTTGAAATAAAACATTACGGGGCCTGAAGCATGATCAAGAGTAGAAAAACCTAAATTAGGCAATGAATAAGTAAAAATTTAAATACATAAAAAGAAAACAGAATTGTAAAGAAACCTGCTGTGTGGTATAATTTTATTCCTTGTTTTAAAACCCAGTGCCCTATTTTGAAAAATAAGTTTATTCTTTGAATTTTCAAATGAACTTATTGTTTGAAATTGAAATTTTAAAATATATTTTACAATCTATTGTCTTAACTTCTTCCTGGCATCATCATACATGGAACTACAGCAGTTTAAGTTCTGCAGAAGCAGAATGAAGGAATTGCCAGGTCTGAATATGATCTAGACATTACAGAGTCCTTTCATCAAACTGTAATTATGATGCAATTCCTGCTTTTCACAGCAGGTGGCAGACCAAACATCAGGCCAGTATTAGGCAAACAGAAAGTTACCCCAATAAATGATGATCAGGTTAAGCATTGGAGCGATGGCAAAGGCAAAATGAGAGCTTGTTTAAAGGTTGGCAAAACATTTTCTTGAATGCACAAATGCAGAAACTTTGACATTTAGTGGCAGGCATTGAAAACATGCACAGTAAAATATGTATAGGTATATATAGGCATATATTTGCATTTGCGTTATTTCCAGTTAAAAATGTATCCAAAGTACAAAGATTTGTATCAAATTAAATAAAACAGGAAAACTTATACTCCATGCTAAATATACAATGTCAATTTAGAGTAATGCTATGAGTCTGTTGTGGAATAGTTCTCAAAATCAGAAAGGCAAGAAAACATGCCTTGTAAGTAAAATAAATCTGTATTGATTTTTGTACATCAGGAAACTGACAGGGACTAGGTCACACCTACAGCTTTTAATTAAGTTTATTTTACAAATTTTCCCAGATGTTCTGTATTTTCTTGTGCAAATGAGCCCAAATTGCTCATTTGGTGTTGCAAACACACACTGTGTACCTTTAACATGGTACGTCACAACAAACTCACTGTTTGAACTGATTCAAAGGGTTGTCCATAAAGATTCAAAATATGTGCTTATTTTTGTAAGTTCCACAAAAGTAAGAGTGATTTATATACTCGGTAAATACAACATATTACCTGCTGATACCTGCACTGAATTAAGACGGAGAATAGCCGAGACATGGCTGAGCTCAAAGCGCTCAAGTTATTAGTGCTGGCCATTTATGTTAAAAGCTGTAAACACACCATGCACTGTTAATAGCTTCCTATTACAGAGTCATCAGGTTTCATGAGACATTTCATTCATCTGGTCTGTGGATCTGCTGAGGACAGTAATATGCAACATGTACCTGTTGATGTGGTGAGATGAGATAATTTGCGTGGTGAAGGAAAGAGTATCAAGAAAACAGAATATAACTTGTCAGGGAATTTAGGTTTGCTGGCTGAATGCTTCTGAATCAGCCAAGCTCTGGTTTGTGTGCTGCTGTTGCTGATGAGCCTCATTAATTTTGTTCCTGAGCCTTTTTATTTAAGACGTTGCAGACTGACATCTGTGTCTGCTGAGCTGCTGAATGTGTTTGTTTAAAGTTTCCCTGACACTGTTGCAGTCACTCAGGGTTTACGCATCTGATGTAGACATCTGAGTGTCAGTTGTGTGGCGTGTCAGCAGTATTTCTCCTGTAACGGCTCTCAGATGGCAGCCTGGCGACTGAAGACAACAACATCGACACCGAATGTGAGAGAGAGCTGAGGACAAACACAGTCAGATCAGAGATGACAGATGGGAAGGGAGATGGAAAGGGCTTAAGTATTGTATCTGAAGTGGAGAAGAAAAGGTGGGAACTCACAATAATAAAGCATAATAAGGTAATCTGCATAAAAAGAACTACAAGATCCTCAGAAACAGATTGTCTTTACTTTTTCTGCATTATTTTGGGACTTAATTACAACGCTGATAAAGAATAAACATCACTGCTGGAAACGTCTTTTTGTTTATAAAGAAAATTAAATGAAGCCCATTTAACTTGGCAAAGGAAACCTTAACTCACCTGAAAATTCTGGTCTGTTGTTCCAAGTAGTTTTTCTTCCACAACCAAAAAGATTCATTTTAGATGGCATGACTTAGTTTATTTCATGTTGGGAGAAATGTTCAGAAAATGAATCCTGAACAAACGCTATGTGAAACACTACAATGCCAAAACACAGACAATGCAGCATTTATTTATTGCAGCACTTGTAATGAACTATGGCCATGAAACTTAATCACCCTTGGATTTAAATAGCCTTTTAGACTGTGTAATTGTTTAATTTTCTAAACGTAGAGATGGACTGGTTGATTTCAGTTTGGCCGGTTTTGAATAACTTTCCTTATGTATGTTGCCCGTCTGAACTTCTAAAATCTCTGTTCTTAACCATGGAAAGTTCCTGCTCATCAGGTTCCAGGTATTTCATTATTCTCTAAACAGGCTGCTTTCTTGATGCTGGATACAGTAATGGAGTTACCTTCATTAACTTTGTCAGATTGTGTCAGTTCATCAAAATTTTGCTGTGTTATGGTTTATTTTTCTGCCCAGTGAGGAATGAAGGCAGATAAAAGCTGATATTAGATGAGGCTGGCTCTGAATCTGGAAGAACATTCCTCTGTTTTACATTTAAAACAACACTGATAACATCTAAAATAAATAGTTGAGAGGTGCAAAAATGAAACAGTTTACACTATTTACATCAGAACGCAGAAGACTGAATGAATAGCGAGCTACAGAGGAGGTTTTGTAAAAAGGAGGGAAAATACAGGAGATTGAAAGAGTAGTGCAGGAATGACAGTATTGAAGGGAAGAAGAGCCAACCTGAATGCTGAGGAACACTGGCCCCTTTGACAGGCAAAGGTTGAGAGTTCAATTCCCAACAATGTGCCATTGACCATCTGTCATGCAGATTACTAAGGACCCAAGCAAACGCAAAACACTGTGTGTGTGTGTGTGTGTGTGTGTGTGTGTGTGTGTGTGTGTGTGTGTGTGTGTGTGTGTGTGTGTGTGTGTGTACATTCAGTCCCACTAGTCCTTCCATGTCTTTTCATTGGGAAATATGTATGGCTGTCCACTGTGATTCAGTTACTATTAACAAAAAAAGGGTGTGCATAGTTCGGCTGCAAATGCAGCCAACAACAATCTAGATGTCCTCAGCATGGTGGTGAATTTAACACGAACCTCACACATCACAGTAGTAGACCTTGAGCGAGGAGGGTTCAAAACTTAAAAAAAGTATTTATCTAATCTCCCTAAACTCTACCCCACCCGTAAAGTTAAAGAAACACACCAGCTTCACTCTCAGCTGCTCTCAAAAGCTCCCTGATATCTGTGTCTTCAAATGTTGGAGTTTTTAAAAGGTTCTTCAGTTTCTGCATGTTTGCCGGTGTAGTATATCATGCTGCTAAGACCCTTCATGTTTGACCCTTACTGTGGATTTGTTTCAGAGCGTTGAGATACAGATATGAAATGCATACATAGCTGAAAAAAGGAGGAATAATGAATTGCTATGAGAAAACTGCATTAAGTAGACAAGAATATAAGTTAGTTTGTCTGTAAAAAGTCAACCGATGTTGGCATAGATACCTGAGACACAACATAAGAAAAAAAAAACTTTTCTCCAAAGTCACCCAGTCACTACCTGTAAGCAACACTGTGCTGCCATTTTAACTTGTCTTTAGAGATCGTGTAGCTTACTTACATCAGAGAATCAAGTACGACTCCAGCAGAGACAGCCAGAGCAGTGGAACCATTAAAACATTTTCTTGGTGAAGCAGGAATAAATAAAATACCTTTTCTGAATTTCTAGATTATAGAAATACCCTCCTCTCAGTATAACACATCACATTTTCTTCTTTTCCATGTTCTTTTTTTGTGTAGTCAGTCTGCCAAATGTTGAGATTTGGAACCCAGTTTTCTAAAACTGGGCGTTGAAATGGCTCTTACACTGTTGGCCTGAATTCTGCCATTGAAAAATCTCTGCAATGTGAGGAAATGAATGTGACTCTGGGGAAAATCAAGTCTCCTGACATTTTTGAAGCCTATAATTTTTATGCGCTCCTAGTTTGCAGAGTGTTGAGACCAATGGGTTGGACTTCAGAGTGTTCTTCTGCATCTTGACTGAACATATCGCTTTTCCATAACATCACCGTTTTGCTTTAATTTTTCATATTACCCAATCAATAATGTAGAATAATTTTTTTAATACTCTTTATCAATCCACGTGCTATAGATAATTATTAGTGAGCTATTCAAACAATAAGGGATTCCTTAAGTTTCACTTTAACAAGGTAGCATGACCTTATTGCTGTGCAACATTTGTGAAGTTTGAGTCACAGTCGCATTAGTTCTGTAGCAGGATGAACATGTGCAGCTGCACATGAGAGCCATATGGACACATTTATCTATATTTCCAAAAGAATCCGTGGCATCTGGCATGCCAGGTAATCAAGCTACTTTGATGAATGGTCAAAGGATTTTGGGAGCATTACTTTCTCATTGCATCATGCAACTAAAAAAAATTAAAAAAACAGATATTAAATTAAAATATCTTAAACATTCAAAACAGGATAGAATCAGACATTTAAAATAATATAACTATTTGATAAGTCAATGCTGATTTGGTTTACCAAATGTGTCTACAATAAAAGTGACATTTGTTGTTTAATTAAATTTATTCTTTTTACTGCAAGTTTTCCAGTGTCTGCTTTCAAATATCTGTCAAAAAAGTCATAATATTTACTGTCATCATATTCTCGGAATATAATTAAGCGCCTTGAAGAACAATCCAAATTAATTGGCAGGAAAATTAGTGATGTCAAAAGGGAGTTTAAAAGAACCCAACATTGCTCAGCCCATCTATAACCACCAGAACTTTTTCCACTCTTTTTCAATAATCACTGACATAACATATTGGCCCACAGTTTAAGTAAAGACTTGTGTCAGACATAAAAATCAAATCTCAGAATGGAGAAAAATTAGGTAATTTACCCAAATCACAGTTTATGAAATAAAACGATGTTCTCTTTTGAATCTGACATGTGCATGCGCGAACGAGAAACCTGGAAGACTTTCAAACCAAAGTGTAATTTTCTAGTGACTCACAGAGAGCCCATATGGTCCCCAGACTCAAATAAATCTGTTGGCTGGATCATCCCTAGCTTCCCCACAAAATGTCAGCAAACTGACAGAAGCCATATCAAAGACTTTTGCCATTGTAGCGTAGAAATGTGAAATTATCCAAATTTGTGTTTTAATTTCAGGTTAAAATGTGTAGAAAAACAATTTAATTGACAATAAAATATGACTATTAAATATAACGACTACAATCTGAACACTCAAATGTTTTGTTGTTTTTTTTAAAATGCAACAAGTCCAATCTGTTTCCAAACAGAATTGTGTTATACAACTATTTTAATATTGGTCAAAAATAAGGGATTTTTAAAAAACATAATAATTGCAGCATTAATTTATCCGTGACATCCGCTATTAACAAAAACTAAAGGTCAGAGAGATAAACCAAAACAGAGTGGGACTTTCTGTCTCCTGTCGTTTTATAGTTCCATGCAGCCATTTAGCATTTTGGCTTGGAGCCAATGTGAAGTGATGGAAAACAGAATAATGATGGTGGGAAACCTGGATGATGGAGAACGTTACAAACACAGAAACAAAAACACTCTTATTTAGCAATCAGTTGGTTCTGCAGAGGCATCTGAAAAGGCCATCTGAACATAGACTATACTGTACCATGATTACTATAGTGTACCACTTCTTCAATTACACAACAAATTATATAAAGTGAGGAACTGAACCATTAATCAGAACTTTAATTTTCTAGACATTTTTTCTGTTGAGGATTTTTCTGGTGTTTAATGTGAAAGAGCAAGTCTATGTCTAGTAGATAGACATTTTCAATCATTAGAATACAACACTCATTATGTTAATTTATTTCAGTAAGTAAAACACATGATATAGACTAATTACACGCAGACTGTTCCTTTTTCACGCCTTTAATTTAAGCTCTCTAAAGAATGCATTTTGCCTTCTCTGCAACAATTGAACCCATCTAAAAGACAACAAAACCCTCTTCAGTGTCTTGAATGGGCAGAAATGAAACCACAATCAATGTCGTTTGGACAGGTTGCAAGTTACCACAGAAAACACAGATACAAGTGAGCAAACAAAATGGAGGTCAATAATAAGGAATATGATGCTCGCCAGGAAATTAAAAATTTTTATGATCATAATAAATTGAAATAAAAGCTCACACCAGATTCCAGATTTGGTTGCAATTAAAAGTGTGTTTCAAATTTTATAGTTAAGTGTTAGCCAAACTTAAGGAGTGAGAAAGTGGAATATCACATGCATCTGCTTTGAGCTGTTTTGAGTTAAAGTGTGTGTTTGTGCTCGTCTACATGTGTGTGAGGCTGGTGATGATTTAGCTGAGCACATGAAAGCAGATTTCACTGATAGAAAAAAGGCTTCAGATCAAGCTCGACGGCAGTGAAGGATGTGAGTAAAGTTGTTAATTAGAAGAAAATTGGAAAACAATGGAGGATTGGTCGTTTTTAAGAGTGGATTATGAAGGGAGCGATGCAGAGGTTAGGAGGTACATTTCAGAGGGAAATTGAGAACAAGGACATGGGGAAAAATGTCTGGTGTTCAAAGAAAGTGATGGAGTGGGAATGAGCTTACAATGACTGGAGTTAAAATTGTTCTGAAGGAGAGGAGGGAAAAGAGTGTTTAAATAATGGCAGAGGCAGGAAGTGTAAAGAGCAGGAAAATGGATTAGTTTGGGTTAAGGAGAGGGATGGGTAGAACCAAATCCAGAGAGGAGAGAGAAAAAGGGAGATTGATTATGATGATGATGAAATCGGGGAAGAGAGAATGGTACATCTGTGTGGGATGGTGGAGTTGTCTCTATAGAGGAGGATGAGGCAACGTCCTACGCTGTGTGTCAATTCGCCTGAGAGAGAGAGAAGATCAAATAACAGGAAGCATCTTTAGAGGAGAGAGAGATTCGTTAGCACTTCTTTGTGTGTGAGAGAAGGGAAAAATAAATATAGGATTTCTGAGAAAAAAACAGAAAGAGATAGAAAAAGATAGGCGGAGGGAGTAATAAACATAGCAGGTGATTACAATAGAAAAGACAAGAACCTCAACTCTTTCCTTAATTTGTGGTTACGGTTCTCACTTTTTGTTGCTGTTGTTGTTAAGTGATCTCATGTGTCTGGTTAAGATGAATAATGAGATGCGACATCTCCAGCAAGGAGCAGGAACAACTTGGCCTGATATCTCCTCATTAAATCTGTCATCAGTTATATGTGCTGCTATTTTCTTGCCAGTGCGATTCCCTGAAACCTTAATGACTAATTGTTTGCTGGAGTTTTACAGCTGCTCATGCCAACTGCACAAGTCTTAACAATAACATCTGACATCATTAAAAAAAATCAAAATCAAAAGACAATGTGCTTTAAGGAGTAAAATGTCAGATTAAAATATGCTCATCCCCATATTCACCATATTTTGCAACGTTAGCATTAGTCCAGAACAGATGCACTTACTGAATCGTCTGTATCGATTCAGCAAAGACTTCCATCCAAACAAGGTAAAAATGTGATTAAAAAGTTACACATTTGCTCATATAAAAATGTGTATGTAGCTCGGGAATTACTTAGCCTCACAGGACACAATAACTGGGGTTCTTAATGTGCAGTATATTTTATTTTCAGGTGGGACATCTATCCATCCATCCATTTTCTTTGCACCCTTGTCCCTTGGAGGGCTCGGGAGGGTTGCTGGTACCTATCTCCAGCTGACGTTCCGGGCGAGAGGCGGGGTACGCCCTGGACAGGTCGCCAGTCTATCGCAGGACAGATTAAACAAAGCTGTCTTGTTCCTTACTATGGTTCAAAAATCAGAACATAGGTGTGCCAAACATTAGGTAGCTATTCATGAAAGGTGGCAGATATCCAAAATAACAGGGAAAATACACAAAAATAAAATAAAAGAAATAAAAGAAAAGAAATAGAAATAGAAATACGGCAGGGACCTCTGGCTGCACAAAATACAGAGAGCTGCATTACACCACACTGATTTAGAGAGCCCAGAGTTGTGATATGACTTATTTTATCAACACTCGCATTCGACAGTAATGTCTCAGTTCACTCCTAAAGCTGGAGCACAACGATGATCAAACATCTTATTGTCATGTACACAAAATGGCCGTGACATCAAGTTATATTTGAAACTTAAATATTTTTGATTATTTCAACATAACAATAACTCCAACATTAGTTCAGTAACATCTTTTCTACAGTGGCTGACTGCACATTTTTACGTCCTTCATCCCAATAAGCATGCCCCACACAAAACGTAATTGAAAAATAAGTGACACATTTTATCAATGTGACGGGGCCTATTTTATTTTATGAAAAATGCTTAATTTCATCTCATTTAGAGTAATATAGAAATTATATTCAAGACAGATTAACCTTGTTGGTAACATGGCAAGGAAACGATGCAGGAGGAGCTTAATCAAGAGATCTGTTTTTGTTTATCTAGCACATGTATATTTAGGAACGCTAGAACCAGCAAAAAATTTTTTGCATGCTTTACTTTGTTCTTCTGCAAAAAAACACCATAATGAAAGCAGGGCAAGTATCGGATGGAAGGTAACACAAAACCTGGGAGAGAAGGATGAAAAGGAGTGGAAGGGTGTGCAGTGTTTTTAGTCCACACAGCAGATTCCAGAAATATTTGACACTCTGCAATAATATACAACCGAGATCTAATGATACCCTGGGAAGTCAGTCAGCAGTGTAATGAGCCTAATGAAACCTCGTCGGTGTGTTTGGGTGTCAGGGCTTAAGACAATTAAACGTAGAGGAGTAACATTTAGAGAAACAGCCAGTTTTGTCAGCTCTGATGTGGAAAGATGTGTCTGAACCAGGGTCCTATTTATTCATGCGGGGCATGGGTCTGGCATACATTCTGAAATACAGGGGGTCTAATAGGCTTCAGATGTGTCCCCCTCTCCTTCTCTTTGTAAGCCAACGATAACACCGATAACAATCACACAGGTATAGATATGCCTGGGTGTAAACCTGTCTGAGGTTTAATACAGCTTACTCTGTGCTTCTGAACAATTTGTACTTTGGAGATTTCAGCGCAGGATTAAGAGTTTTGTGTTACCATTTTGCTTTTAGAACAAGTACGTATTTCTTAGACTGTTTTCTTTATCCTCCTTGAACATTAAGACGTTTTTAAAGACAATTACTTCAATTGAATTTAAATCAAATTGGACAAAGCCTATAAAATGATCTCATAAATACCTATTAGCAGTGTTTTTTTTAGCATTCTATAAAGTGTCACAGCTTAAATAAGTAGTTTTGGACCCGCTTGCATGTACATGGAAGGATGCTATATCTTCGACGGTACAAAAATAAAAAAAATTAAAGAGGAAATACAAAAATCTGACAATAAAATCCAAATTGGATTGGAGTGGATTGGAGTGGATGACGCCAAACTGATTGGGAATGCAGAACGTGGGGAAAACAAGGATCTAGAGTCAATGTGGATATTGAGAAATCTGGAGCAAAGTTTCCAAACTCAGAATAAATCACATGAGATTGATACAAGAAGCTAAAACCCCCTCACAACCAACAATGACACAAAGCATACAGTCATTTACCAGATGTCAGTGTAATGCTTGTAACAGTTTATCTATTGTCATAATAAAAAAGCTAATTCAAAAGCCAGAAGTATTGTTTGATCGTTGACATTTTTAAATTTCTCATTCTGAAACTGGTGCAGCTTTCTTGTATGTGGGAAAGCTTTGGAAAACTTCTAAACATTTTCCAGGAAGACATTTAATCAGTTTCCAATATTACTAACAATAGCTGCATTTGTTTGTCACACAAAATACAGGAGTTCAGGATACAAAACAACCGACTCTTTCATCTAGTATCATCAGAGAAGCTAAGCTTCAAGTTTTTGGACTGTCAAATCCTTTATAACAGCGCTGGGACACCTTCACAGAGCAAAAAAGTTTATACAAACACAGGAAGGATGGAAAAAAATCAGCTGCGGATAAGAGTTTCCAGAGAAAACATTTCCAACTCATTGGAAGGGAAAACTCAAATGTTTGCTGGTGTCATTTTCATCACAACTCATTTCTTCTAATCCTCATTCAGAAGTTTGATTACATTTCATTGTTCTTTGCGTAATGATGAAATCATGTAAGCTCCCACATCAAAGAAAAACCGCAAACCACACAAGTGAGTAAGACGTCCACATGTCCCTCCGCCAGTTCTGACAGGCGTCCCACCAGGGCAGGCTGACTAAGCAGAACGCTGCATAAATTACTGCATAAACATCTCCGCAGATCTCACTATGGGGCGATGCAAAAGCTTAGGTTGGACACAGTGAAACCAGATGCTGCTTCGCCTGTCGCTTCGGTTTGGCACGTCTGCTGTTTGTGGATGCAGCGTTGGCCCGCTGCCTGCGGGGAAACGATACACATTGAAGACAGATGTTTCACCTTGGATGCTGTCAGAACTTTGCAGCTATATATGGTCTATAGGCAAAAGATGGTTGAAGAAAAAAAAAATTGCACAAAGGATGAAAAGAGATCAGGTTGCAAAGGGCAGAAAGTCGGGACGACATCTAGACAGGCAGGCGAGATGAAACTACAGATATGGCATTTAAAGGCAACTTCAAGAGACAAGAAATAACGAGACGGGGAATTAAGGATGAACGTGAGCGTGATGGAGATGAGGAAAGAGGAATATTGAAGGAAGAGAAGTGCAGAAGAAATGTCAGCAGGAGTTGAAATGTGGCTTGTGAGATGTTAGACGATGGTGTGACTTCAGCAGTGAAGTGATGAGCTGCTGGATTGATAACAAGCCACAGATGGAAGCTGTTACCTCACCTTTAATCCTGTTGTAGTGTCGGTGTGTAATGTACTTTCATGTGCTTACATTTGGCTAGGAAGAGACGTGTATATATCAGTGATTTATGAAGTTTACAGGTGGAGCCGGAGAGAAGGATACATTAAAGAGAATTCTGCTTATGCTTCCAAATGAGTTCAGGGTAAATACAAAAGCCACAAAGATGAAAGTTACACATTGTGAGTTTGGTCAAGGAGCCACATAATGTTTGCTCCTTTAAGGCACACAAGTGGAGGTGCCTGGATGTTTTAAGGAAGTTGTAACATACTCACCAAATGTTTGTACAAGTTGTGGTTTTGTGCAAACCACAAGTGGCTCTTTGCCTTAAAGTTTGCCTGTGTTAAAACTGCCACCGTGTTGTGGGAGCATAATATGAGACAGATAATCTGTGAAAAGATCAGTCTCCTCCTTCTCCTCCAAGCGGTACTATTGCTGTCTGAAGAAATGCACCACTCCTGGTGGAAAAACCACCAATCAGATACAGGAGGAGGGACTTAGCGCAGTCAATCAACCTTGTGAATGTGCTCCAAATGTGGAAATTGCGGAGAGACAACTCACCGTTGCAGAAAAACTCTTCATCCACCGTCATAGGTGACTATGCTAGCTAGCGGCGAGGAAAGGAAGCGACACGCACACGGGCATAACTGACAGCACTAAGTGTTTCTAGTTAGCACTGGGAGCTCTGGGAGAAGGCAAAGGAGCAAAACCTTTGTCTCATACTACACTCTATGTGTAGTATGAGACATTGGTGTAGTTTGAGACATTTTTTAGGGAAACTGTACCGGAAGTGGAGTCAACTCAGCAAGAACTTTGCCATCATGACGTAGTGACAGTAACACAAACACGTTGAAACTGTATTTTTTTATTTTTTAATAAAAGTTATATACTGTAGCTTCAAACATCAAATTACTTTATCTGTGACGGTGCCATTTCGTTGTTTTCATATTTAAAGACCAAACAACAATGTAGGAATAAAAGTTAATTTTGATTGCCCCCAAGTGGTCAGATGTTTGTGAGATGAGATAATAGAAAACTTTGAAAATATGCGCAGAACATATGGCTTCTCAGGACATTACTCCTGCAGAATACTCAGAAATACTTAGACTGAGCTCAAATTGCATATGCTTCGGTGTCGGATGCATACGGAGGTGATTTTTGGCATGTTTTTTACATAAGGCACCATATCCTCCCATGCCTTGGAAATACTCGGCAGATACAGAGCGGGATGAGGATATTAACATTCCATGGCTAATCTTCTGGATGTTTCATCAGCTGGAAAATGTGCAACAGTGTTTGTGTTTTTGGTGGAACAAAAAAAAAACAAAAATATACGGTTTCTCACAATCTTCTGAAACATGCCACACATACCTGACAGTCTTTGTATTGTTTTGACTGACAACAACTATATATCTGCAGGGCAATGTTTATATTGAGACACAACATTTAATTAAGCACTGAAGTAAATAGATGGATCATCTATAAACCCATATAGTGCTCACATGTATTTTTTTATATATTTGCAGACAACATTCACAGGCAAAATGTTATTGTTAAGCATAAATACTTTCTTTGAACATAGCTAAAGTTAAAAATGAAGTTTCCAGTGTGTAGTATAGAAGTAATAAACTTGCCTCCTTGGCACATAAATGATTTGGGGTTTTTCATACATTTCTAAAATCTTCTGCATTAAGACTTGAGATTTTGCATTATGTCAGAATCTGGCACAGTGAAGCATTTAAGATGACATGACAACGGACTGCTGTGTAGCAATCCAAAATAACCACCAGAAAGATGGATGGAAAATGTTCAACGTTCTGAGGTAATCGCATGTCTTTTCCAAGAACAAAGGAAGGTTGTGGATCCAGATCATTAAAATGCCAACAGTAATACTGTCTTCAATCTTTAAAATCCTGAGCTCCACTCATGTGCCATGTAACTTATGTTCCTGACTTTGTGGTCTCTCGTGTGTGATCTGAAAGAAGAGATTCATAGACATCTGAGATGTTGAACTGGTCTTTAAAAGATCACTGAGGTTTTATTGATACTTGAACATGCCTAAAATTCATACACGTCTGATATGGTGAAGGCATACGGTAATTTTTTCCTTCAGCACGATTAGGTTTTATATGAATTATAAAAATGTAAACCCTAAAGGCATGTGTGAAATAAACTCAGTGACAGATGAAAGGGCAGTGACAAATTGTCAGCAGCAAAGTGAGGTCAATATTGCTTTCCTTTTCTGTCTTGCTGTATGATTCATGTTGTGATTTCCAATGAATCCTTTAGTCAGTCCTCTGTTTTCGGATTTCCTCTACGTCTTTATCTTTCTGCTCATTATTGTCTGACTTTCTGCTGCTCCTAAAGCCACGTTATCATCCTGTTCTTCCCAATCTTCCTGCCCTTGCTTTAGCTCGCTTTGTTCCTACTGTGAAAATCCCTGTTGCCTCACGACTTCCTTTTTCCTCATTATTATGCTGCTAGCAGCTATAAAGCCTCCCTTCTCTTTCCTGGCTAACTAGGGTGTTTTTGTAGAAATAATTATTATAATTTATGTCTCTGTGGGTATTACATAGGGTAGGACTGTATGCGTGTGTATGGGTGTCCAGTATGCGTGGATTTTAATTGAGCTGCTTTGAAGAAAATATCTAAGAAACATGATAGAAATGTCTGAAATGCCAATAAGTTCTTCACATCATAACAGCAACCACTTCCTCATGTTTAATGAGGGAATGTTTGTATGCACTAGCTTTTCTGGGGTTTTTTGTTTGTTTGCATTGGTTGATTTGATTTATCACACACTCTAATATAAGTTTTAACCAAATGCTGAACGCCTACTTTTATCTACTTTAAAACCTCAAGCTTTGCATAAATTTTTGCCAACAGTTGCAGTGTTGTGCTGGGATATTTATGTCTTTACAGTTTTCATGTCTTATCATGTCTTTATAAATAAATTACACCAATCAAGTAAACTTCAGAATAGGCTATTTTGCATTGATAAACAGGATTTGGATTTTTTTTTATGAGAGCAACATGTGTAATCATTTCTTCCATGTAACTTGCAGATATGTTTTTTCCAATGTTGTCCCATTTCAAGGGAAATTAACAAACAGTGGTAACAGACTTGTTGCTAAGAAACAATATAACAAAGATAACATTGACCAAACACAACTTTCTCTACTTTTTTGTGCAATGTTTACTTTTACAAGGCACTTTATACCTGCATTTACCTTCTGAATTAGTGGTGACTGGAGACTCTTCCAAATGAGCTGCTTGCACAGAGGCAGACTGCTAATACAATGAATCAAGTGTTCTAAAACAAACAAGTTGATGGGAAATAAGTAAATAAAATGATATAAGCCTACAGCAAAGGTTTGCCGTCTCTGCACCTTTGTGAGGGTGAGAAATGGAGACCTCTACTAAAAACAGATCCGCAGTGACGGACAAAGTGTGACGGGGTCTTTCAGCTTCACTCTGTCAATATGCTTTGCTGAGTGCCGAGTGACTCGAGCCCCATTCTCACCATCCCTGTGTTTGCATGAGCATGTTTGCCTGGGTGTACTGGGCTGAGCGAGAGAGTGGTACAGACGAGTGATGAGAGATGGGCAGAATGTCGATTCAGACCCGCATCGCCGTCAGCGGGGCTTTGACAGTCTCTTGACATCTTCTCACGCGCAACTTTTTTTCTCATGGAGAAACAGAGAAGGAGTCAAAATGTTAAAGAGAAGAAGAAAGCCGAAAAGATGAGACGGATGTGAAACACGTGTTAAGCAGTGTTTAATGGCTTCACTGTATGGTTGATGGAATATGAAATGCTAGATTTAAAATGATTGTTTGTATTGTACATGAATGATAAATATTTAAAACAAGAAGACTGATAGGAAGATGTTGATTTACTGACACTACATGTCGGCATTGTATAAGTTTACTTTCACACTCTGGAACGTAACTACTGAAAATGAAGTTGCAGTAAAATGACTGAACTTGCCATACATGGGAAGAACAAGCAAAGCAACAGCAGCACTTATATATTTAATGGAAAAACCTGCTAAGTAGCTGTTTTCATTCAATGCACACTTTTTTTCTTGGTACGTTTTAAATTAGACTATTTTGATGGCTCTGAAAAAAAGAGAATTTGATTGTGTTGGGACCAAGGGAAATATGTTACGTTTGATAGTTGAAGGAGAAAGGTACTATAATAATAAATGGGGGAATCTGAAAAAGAATAAGAGATGATATAAGAGGACCATCTGGAAATTGTTTCAGTGCTTGATACTTAACTTCTTAACCCCAAAACTAAGATGCATCATACGCTGAACTGTTAGATAATTGCATCCATGTTTCCTTGCAAAAGTTGAGAGCATGTTTGTGTTCCAAACACTGCGATGAGAGCAGGAACGGATGCTTGGGAAAACTTTTCATGTGATGAAATGTGTCCCTCTGTCCTTTCAACAGGGACATCAAAACAGCAAGCCGTGTCACTCCAGCTAACTTTTTCTTTGCTCTCTCTACAGACCTGCTGTCCACCAACAGGTCGTCCATCTTTAGCGGCCATGACGGCCAACTCTCACTCAGCGCTGTCCTTCTTGATGAGTACCGTGATCGGCTGTTCCTGGGAGGTAAAGATGTCCTGTACTCTGTCATGCTGAGTCCCGTCAGCAGTGAATCCAAAGAGGTGAGGTTTCAGTTTGCTTTGGACAGTTTGTTTGTGTTGAGGATATTTTTGTTTGTATCAAGTTTTCTGTTGTAAAGATTGACATACTAGCATTGCATATTTAATACACATTGAGTCACTTATTTATAAAAGTTGCAGTCATTTTGCAACTGCTCTCAGTCTGTAGAATGATGATTTTACAGGTAATGAGACACTGTGGGGATAGTTTTTTTTTGTTTTTTCCCCCAGAACTGTTCCTCTATACAGAACATCTGTTTAAATGAACTCTGCTATAAATCACGCACAAATAGGGAGTGGGGGGTCAAACCTGAGCAGACAAATCATTTAATATTAGTGCAGTTGCATCATAGGTGAAACGTGGAAAATATTAAACTCAAATCAACAAAAGATCCCTTTACAGATAAACAGCAAAGGATGACAGAATCTCAGATTCATGGTAAATTTATCGTTGTCCATCAATCCCTCCTTTGCTCTGTTTACCCTATAAACAGTGTATATCTTAGCATTATGTTCTTTTGCTGTATGAATAGTTACCTTCTAGCCTATTCCATGTCAAGTTTAATGTTTCTCTTCTGAAGCCTGAACACCTGTAAAGGGGAAGATCCTCATAAATCATTTCAGTATTTATTATCGTTACATATTAACAGCAAAGTTACAAGGAAGGTTCAACTACGGAGCAGATCTTCTTCTAAAGAGAGTCATGATGTTTAAATTTTCATCATATATTTACATAATTATGTATCCAAAATAACAAAATGTTGTCAAGCCAATTCTGAAGTCAACGCCATACAATAAAGTAATATTTGTACTTGAATGTGAAACAAATTTTCAACAAAAACCTTTGAAGAGTTTTCAAATTCTTTGAACGTCACCAAAAACTTTAATGTATTTTACCGAAATTGTATCTGATAGTTCAGTGCAAAGTATTTGCATAATACGAAGTGGAAAAGCAGCATCAAGTTTAACAACGCTTGACATTGCATGGAAGAGTAACCAGGGATAATGTTCTCTGGATGCTCTTTTTACACCAAAACTGAAAAGACGTGGGGCTGTAGTTGCAGGTGGATCTGACGTTTTGACTCAGAGAAAAAATGCATGCAGCACTTCTCAAAATTTTTGTTTTTACATGTCTAAAATTATTGAACACATTGGGAAAACCATGTATTCTTTTCTTTCATCTTCATTTGTCTGCCACACAAATCCTGTAAAAGTACCCTAGTACCTGTGGTTGTAATGTGACAAATTATGAAAAAATTTCATGTAGAAATTTTGTATGTTTGCAAGAAAATTAAAAATCAAGTAACAAGCTACATATGTCCTACTTGTAAATATTAGTGGATTAAACTCTGTCAAGTCGTAGTTTAAGTTTTTCAAACTTTTTAAAATCATAAAACCTATGACCCATACATATACTACAGTAAGTGATTCAAATCCTATGTTAGATGGTGTTCTTTATCTAATATAATTTATTTCATGGATGAGTAAATCAAAATATGCTTAAGCAATACTGGTGGAGTCCTGAAACTTATACTGAGCAGCATTTTTTTGAAGACTAAGTCCTCAGGGAAATTGATGAGTTCAGTGTAAAACAAGATTTAATTTCACCAGCATGTGTTTCCAGACTGGTTGAAGGGAAAATGTCCTACATATGTTACATGTATTCATACTGTACCTTACAGCCTGTACATATGTTCCATAAACGGTTTGTGGTGAACACAGGTAACTTTTTAAAGCTGATATCCCCACTGCGCTTGTGAAAGGAGCAGAAACAACAGAATGTTCACTTTTTGACAAGTAAAAAACATCTTGACTGACACAAACTGAATATGTGAGTAGAGAAGTGAAATACACTGAAAAGTATATATCAAGCACTTATGTCTGATTGGTCTCTCAATCCACAGTAAATTCACAAATATTAGAAAACATCCATGTTTTAAAAGTTGTCAACATTACCTTGTAAAAAAGGAAAGGAAATTTATAATCAGCTAGGGATCTGGCCTATAATCTACCACTTGTACTTTAAGTAATGTCAAGCATGCATTAGTACCAGTGAAAGATTGTTCATAATCCAAGATGTTCAGCAATGTTGCTGGGAGATATCAAATATCCACTTGCTGCCACTTCTTGGCTGTTACAAGAAGCTCATTACCACAATTTAGTAACAGTTGTAGTGTTGTTTGTTATCTGTTTATTGACTTTTGTCATGTGGCTGTCATTTCAGGAGCTAGTTTGTTTGGTAGTTTCATCGTTACGCTGGCAAAAATGTGGAAAAAGAAAATTATTCACCAATTCAAAGTTAATAAATTTCCATATTATAATTTGTAAGAAAACCAAAATATATCATATAAATCAATGAAAATGTTTATTTGATATGGTCCATTTTGTCAGTGTTATATACATAATGGTATTTAATAAAATACCTTTGGTTATTGCAGCACTAAATACATGTCCAGTCTTTCTTTCCTGCATGGGCCTGGAATCAGGGTTGGCTGTCACAGACGTTTTATATGTTTCTGCACGTCCAGACAACTCGTTTATTTTGCCCAGTGTTTGATTACGTGTGCTGAATAGTGTGAACTGTGCTACCTTGGTGATTCTTGTGATGGCATCTGTTCTGGCTCACTTAGCGTTGCTCAACTCAACAGGAATCCTTTCGGTGTGAAAGCAATACAGAGCTGGAACTGGTGTGTTGATAAAAGCAGAGGGCGTGTTGAAAGTTAAAGTCTCTCCTTGGAGGATTGCATTTCTTATTTCTTGAGTGAGTTTTAATGGTCTTAGTGTTTCAGTCCAATATTTAAAACAAACATCGTACCACTGTTGTAACTTTGTTCATTATAGTGTTGGGTTTGGTGTAAATGCACAAACCCAAAAGGAAAAGGATATGCTTTAGTTTATGCAATGTGGTCCCAGTTTTTGACAAAACTTAAGGTTAGTTTTCTCGATGAGATTTATGCCTACTTTGTTCTATATTATTTGCAAATTGAGTTTATTAAAGCATTGACAATTATCATGGCTCTAATCTTGGCGCAACGTTAAAGTATTGTTTCTGGATCTACTGATCTTTGGATAATTTATTTACAGCATCAGATTAAAGTCAAAAGGCTTTATGACTTGTTTGTGTCTAACCCTGGAAAGTTTAAAAAGACTGTCTTTTATTTATACATTTTAAGGATTAAAGAAATATTTGGCATGTTTTGGAGCCAGAGGCAAAGCATGATGGGAGAGCTAGAGCAGCAGGTGAAGGCTGGCTGGCCTTCTGAAGCGTGCAAACCCAGAGATTTAGACAATGACTTGGACCTCTGGGACCTAAAATTGGGGCTGGGTGGATTTTAACAGTATCAGTAAAACGTGCCAGGTCAGAGTACACACACATTAGTATTGTACACACACATTAGTATGGATTATTCTGGATCATGCCAAATAAAGATCTCTAGAGAGCTGACGTTTGATTCCACCTTAGTTTTTAATTTCATTTTACTCAACATAAAACATATAATCTCTAATGATGGTTCAGCTTTAGAAAAAAAACTGCTCATAAAGGAAGATTGGATGTTTGAGAGAATATCCAATCCTTCGATAAGAAGATGGAGCCGTCTGACCACGGTCATGTTAACTTTGTCATATTAGATTACAGCATAGTCAAGATCTCCCAGTTTCTATGCAGAGTTTGAGTGAAAGTTGACATTTGCCAAATATTTTTCCCATTCAAAGAGATGTATGATAAAGCAAAGCATGGAAATATGCTGCTCCGTTGAAATATTATAATTCAGACTGATTTACAGAAAATTAGAGGAACAATTTTTTTTGAAGACTAGTGTGGTGTGAGTCATTTTCCTGGTGTTGACTCCATCAGCAGTATTTTGGATGGACTGCAGCTGCATGTAAAGATGCCATTGCTGTAATCTAAGGGTTTAATTAAAATCTCTAAATTATGTCACTGTTTTAAGCTTAAGATTAAAGTTTACTCTGGTTAAAGATTAAACTTTAGGAGAATATCAAATGTAATCATGTCTTGATAATGATGCGTGTCTTGCATGGTTTTAGGTTTGTCAGCCTTAAGTTTAATTTAGCCTTGATCTTTAACAATGACTTTTGAGACCAGAAGTAACGATTTCTTCCTCTTCTACATAAAGCTAAATGGGTTTAAATAAAACCTTCAGGTTAAATGTGTAATTATTAAATTACATAAGCCTAACCTCAGCTCAGTCTAAATCTCTTTTTCTACATTTCTCACCACAGAATAATTTTTACAGTCTCACATATCTGCAATATCTCTGCAGCTGAGGACTGCTAAGCATCGTCATCATCATCGTCAGTTTGTGATAAGCATCTTAACATTAAACTGGGATGTTACATACATCACAGCTGAATGGGTAAAATTTAAAACCTCAACACAGTCCACACCTCCAGGAAGGAATCGCTTCTCAATAGTCCAGATCCTCTGGGCTATTGATTCTTACCAGGCTGGGTCAGTCAGGTTCCTCTTGCTTTTCAGTTTTCACATTACCAATACAAATGAAACATAAAGTATAAATGATTTATACAATTTTGGGTGGATGCTTTTAGTTTTTCAGATTTACACCAAGTCCACTGGGAGGATTTTGGTGATATTGAAGTTTATATCAGAGGATATACAGTGTGCCTTACAGTTTTACTGCTGACATGAATTCCATGTATAATTGGTACAAGAAGAGAATATGGTTCAGCTTTGAGGCCAACAAGGCACTTTACTGCTTCTGATTCATTCTCACTCTGTCCCTATAGCTGCGGCAGGAGCCCTAAACACATGCACATGTTCTCCATGCATATTCTGGAGTCAGTGAGCCAACCTAATGCAAGTCTGGATCATTTGTTTTTTCCCCCCACTGGTTGCTTTTATCTCGACTAGCCAAAACAAAGGCAGTTTCCTTCTGGACCAGACAAATGGTTATTGTCTTTAGAAGTCGGTACAAAACAACAGTTTTACCCACATCACTGAACCCTGACAGAGGCAGGTCTGGACCTTTCTTTACAGAAACAGGAAGTATTAATGCAACATTTGCAGACAGCAGTGGAAAGAATAGCCTCAGAGTCTTGGGTACAGTTTTCATATCACACACGTCACTGAGAATCCAACAGATTTTCTCATTCACGCCTCTTGGACCGTTACAGTGGGAATCTAGAGGAAAAATGAATAGAAAATCCTACTTTATATATGCATGCTTTTTTAAACATACTTGTCATATTTAGTGTATTTTGAGAATAGTTTTGATTCTTGTTGCACAGTTTCTTAACCTTACCAATAGTCTTGAACAAAGAAATCATTCAATAATCTCTACAAACCTGGGAGCAGCAGCACTTATCAACAGAAAAAAAAATCCTGGACATGAGATCAGAATACAGGTTTAATGTTTGTTTAAAAAGAACCTTGTATTACTAAAGATGGGTGTGAAAACCGAACAGAATTTAATGAGACCCATAAAAAAACTTTATTGCTTTGTCTGAAATTACATCAGTTTCAAGCCTGCAAATTTTATGTACCATTTTCAAATATTACCTCAGTACGTCCTATAAAGCTTTGGCTTGTCTGCCGTGAAGTTCCCCCTTTGCTCATTAAAAATCTTATGTATGTGATCTACTTAGTAAATTGCTTTTAATTCATCTGATTTAGTGATACTAAAGCTGAGTACATGTTTGTTTTTGTTTACCAGAAAGTTGTCGTGAATCAATTGAGGGTAATTGTTTTCTTTACCATCAATTAGTAATTGTTTCCCCAATCACATTTTGCTACATTGTCAAATAAAATGGCTGTTTATATAATTTCACTGTTATGAGGTTATTAATTATCCAATTCTATTTTTCTTTTACTTCTGTCCTAAATGCCCCTTTGGTTTGTCTTCCTCCACAGATCTACTGGCCTCCGTTACCTGGAAAGAGAGAAGATTGCATTCAGACAGGGAAGGAACAGGTGAGCACTGCTTCTCTTTTCAACCTCTTTTAAAAAATTGCAGCTTGTAAAAGTATTAAAACACCTGGAGCTTTTCCACATCTGTATATGTCACAGCCACATGGTCAATGGATTTTATTAGGTTTATGTGAACAAACAACACAAAGTGGTGTGTGATTGTCTTGAGTAAAACATTTCAACATAGAGTCTTCAATAGTCCAAAAATCAGCATTCACTGTATTTTGTCAAGGTTTTCACTCCACCCAGATTATAAATAAGTGTTTTATTTCCAATGAACCATAGTTTGTCAAAAACTACAGCTTTCTGGCCTCTGAACTGTCCCTAAAGGAACAATTAGAGAAAACAAACTTGGGGCTAAACAGCTGAGACCTTTTTTTTTATTGTAAAGTCGTTTCTCCAGTGTCTCCCAATGCTATATCTTACAAATGTACTGCAGCAATGTGTAAAAGATTTAAACCACCTCTACTTTCTTTATTTTGATTTTCAACATGCATACTTTATTGGAATAGTTCGGAAATTTTTAAAATTCACCAATTTCCCAGATTCTTCTAAGATTTTTAACAAAGTTCTTTTCACATTTCACAGATTTGTCACTAAATTATTGTTGCGTACTTGGACCTTCACATGACAGCATGATATGCACTATTTCAACTAGGACATAGTGGTAGATGAAGCTGGCAAGAACAAGACAAGATTTCAGCAACAATATTTAGAAAAGTTTAAGTTTTTTTCAGCTGACAGAGTGAATATTTCACAAATCTCAAACTAAGCGTTTCAAAACTAGGTTAGATTCAGATCTAGAATCTGACCCAAACATTGGTGACCTCTGGCATAATTATTAATTGAACTCAATAACTCCTCAGGAGACTTTTATGAAAGTCATCAAAGTATTTCAATATTGTGTCAGTGTTGCTCCTCTGCAGAGTAAAACTCTTCGCTTGTTGTGTCATAAACACTAAATACAGAAAATGAATGTAATGAGGAACGCCATAAAATGTAAAAAATCTGAACTCCTTTAACGTGTGGAGCTGCAAAAACATATTGGTGCAAATAAAATCCTAAGTAAGTTTTAGAATTGTTTTGGAAATATAAAATTCCTACAATTTTTTTTTTAGTCGCACAGTGAATACACGCTGAATGAGTTATAAAAATAATGACATTTTTTGCAACTTCTTGTTCTTAAACAAGAAGTGTGATGGGCATCGCATCTGGAACGAGTTAGACTTTGTGTGTCCTCTGTGCTTTCACATATAAGTTATAAGCTTTGTTTGAAGTGGCAGGTGTCTAGGGTGTCTTATAGCATGTTTTATTGTTCATTTTTCATATTCTGCTCACAGCAGTCATGCAGGGGAAGATGCGTATGTGTGCAGAGGAGGTGCAACACTTTATCAGAGGAGTCAAAAGGCTGTGCATGTCAATGTCTTTCTGCATTCCTTCACAAATGCTGTTTTTTGTCAGTTGTTTGGTTTTAAACTGAGTGAAAGGGTTTCAGACACCGAACACTGACAGATTCACGCTGGTCTACATGTGTTATGGCCCGTCTGTTGGCTGTGCACGTCTAACACAGACAGAAGGAAGGTTGAAAGGTGAAAGGTTTTCACCTTGTTCTGTTTTACGTTTGTGTTTTGAAATGGAAAAGAGATATCTGGAGTCGTACATGGCACTAAGAGTATGCAAAACATTGGTTTGAGTGCTAATAGTAAGTGTATACATATATTTAAAAAATGTTGTATATAAAAAAAGTCAGAAAAAGCAGGGGCGTGGCGTTGGCATCCACGTCAAAACCTCACAGCTGCCACAATCATTAATCACTGCTGAGACAAATAAATACCAGGCAGAGTGAAGGCATTTGGTGACTTCAGCTAAACTTGTTCTGCCTTGTTCTCGCTGCTCCATTTCTTTCCATTTCATTGATTTGCATGTTGCTCTTGGAAGCTGACTACAAATGAGTTGGGCACATATTCTTTCCCTAGCAGAGAAAATTAGACATGTAATGCAGTGTAGTACCAACCCAAAATTTAATATTGCAATGTTTATAAGCCATGACATTTAATTTAAAAAGTAGAGAAAGTCTGCTATTGTTTATATATAATTATTTTTTTAGAAACGACTATTGTTGTAATCCAACCATTTCTATGGTAAAGCTTTATCACAGAGGAGCAGCTACATTGTGTTCCCTTTGTGGGTGAAGTGTGGTAGGAAAATGTATTTTGGGTAAATGCCTCTTAACAAGAACGTTGCGTTCTGCATGGATTTTGCATGTTTTCTACATGCATGCATGTGTTCTCTCTCCAGTTACTCCAGCTTCTTCCCACAGTCCAGAAATCTGAAGTTAAGATTTGGTGACGGCTGGAGTAATAAACTGTTTATGTTTGTATCTCAATGAATCAGCTGTACACAGCTGGTCAAGTCAGTGCAATATTTCTTCAGATCCAAAAATGCAGAAAAATTCAGAATTGTTGACTTGTCTTGCCGACAGTAGTTATCCTAATCACTGAGCGAAACCCTTGTTCCAAATACATGTTGTGTGAGGTCCTTACTGTTGTATGAGTCCAATTCTGACCACCAGACTCGAGGTAGTTTTATATAGTACATTTAGATATGTTGAATGTTAGTTGTACAAACTCTAAAAGTCTGTTTGTTTACAAACTGGTTTCTCTCTTTACAGTTATTAGAAAACAAGATTGTAGAAATCATTGCAAATTGTAAATAAAACTCTTTGAGTTTTTCTCAATTAAGTTTACTAAAATTACTATTTGTTTGGTAACATAATAGGAGTAGTTATGAGTGTTGGGAAAAATGATCTCATTCCATGTTGAAAGACTTTCCAGTCCTGTCTGGAAATGCATCATTTCAAATTAGAGGTGCGCCGATCGATCGGTCACCTATCATAATCGGCCGATTTTCGTGAAATCGGTGATTATCGGGATCGCCGATCATTGGCTCTGTTATCGATACCGATCACCCGCATCTCATTTCTCAGCTGTTCTCGTCTTTCCTTCACGGCGCAAACGGGCAGCAACAAATGCTAAGTGATGTGTAACTATAACGCACTGAGTGAATGAGGACGTTTGCGTGTTGCGGCGGAAAATAGAAGCAGGTCAA
>CAEGAF010024205.1:0-26185 GCA_903067075.1 Micropoecilia bifurca
CACACACACACACACACACACACACACACACACACACACACACACACACACACACACACACACACACACACACACACCTTTTCAGCTCTGACCACAAGTCTTCTGTGGGACAGATGTCCTGAAGCACATTTATAGGTAATTTGGCAGTATGCCATGCATGGGCTGCTATCTATTTGGAAGATTTGTTTCTGTCAAACTTTAGGATCCAGGTTGATGTTCCTGTTTTGCTGTAGAAAATCACCAGCATCTTCTCAAATCTCAAATGGTTTGAGATTTGGGTATCTCAAACCATTGGGATACCCAAGATACCCATTGGGTATCTTGACTTTCCCATAGTGTTTAGAATTATACTAATTTTATCTTATGTAAATTTTATGAAGAAATAATATTAAACAAGCTTTAAACTGATCTGTTATTCTAACAATGGATGTAATTTTGACAATCTAGGCAAACTTAAAAAAGTCAAGTTAAATCAGTTTTTTTTTAATATCAGGCTATGAGAAACAAAAACATTGAGTGCTTTCTAAACAGTTTTATTTAAACCAATTAAGTTATCTTATCAGAACTCCACTGGTTATAAAAATAGTCCAAAATAAAATCATGTCTAGAGGTATGAAAAAAAGATATTTCATATTTCAATCCTAAAGTTTAATTTTAAACATTGTTTAATTTCCACCATAGTTTTCAGTATTTTGCAGTAGTTCCCAAAAGCTAATTAATTCCGGTTTATTGTATATAAAGCAAAACTGGAAGAGGAAGAGGAAGACTGTTCACAGAACATAAACAAATAAATAACAGACTATATATTTGAACTATCTTAGCTCTACAAATAACCTATGGGGTAGATGTTTACAAACATCTTGGGTTGCAAAAGGATTAGTCAAAAAGTTCCTCACAAGTTTCATAAGAACTCATCTTGTCTTCATTCGAGGAAAAAGTCATGTAATGAGTATGCCTTGAAAAAACTACAGGTGCTGTTACGCATTCACACCATTTTTGTTTTTTAGAAAAATGAACCACTCCGGCAAATGGAGGAGCGGAAAAGAGATGGGGCGCAGAGGGGATCAAAAAGAAAGGAGCCAGTAAAGCTCCTGCAGAGAGAGAAAGAGAGAGAGAAAGAGAGAGAGAGAGAGAGAGACGGGGACCGAAAAAAACGTGACTCGGCAGCCTAAGAGCTGTTATGCAACCGCTGACCTACTAACACATATCTGTAGCAGGGGAGCCGGAGAAACTGGAGCAAAGTGTCCGGCAGCGCGCAGCCGACGCACAGAAAGCCCGAGCCAAAAAGGACAGGAACAGCATCCAGCCGAGCCAGTGACTCATCCGACACCGAACCGAGCGGCGGCACTCGCACAAACTTAGTTTTATTTCACGGCTCCTCGCTCCTTTTTTTTTTCTTCTTCTCTCTCTCTCCTCTCCTGGAGGTTTCCTCCTCTGTTGAAGGGACAATACGGGAAGGAGGAAGCGGGAGCGAGACAGCTTTTGTGTCGGGGAAAGCCTGAAGCTTTTTTTTTTTCCCTGCGTGCTGCTCCTCCTCCGGGACGCTGAAAGGTATGTTTTGACCTGAGCTCCGGACGCCTTCGCGGACTCCCGTCTTTACCTGTGTGCGTGTTTTAAAGCCCCCTTTTTTTTCCGCCTCACATAAAGCCGTTTCACCGACGGGAGCAACGGGATGCGCGTGGCCGGGTATTGTTCACATGGCGACTCGCTGCTCCGCCGGTTTGATCCCGCGTCTGCTGTGCGTGACTTTCAGGCGTTTGCGGCTTCCTTCTTGGGTCACGTAACACACGACTAGTAGGGGAGCCAAGCTGGACATTTTCGTTGAAGTCTCTGTTGTTTTATTTGGCTCCGGGCAGGAGTGGATATATGTGGTCAATGTCAAGGCTCGGTAAAAGCCCTCATGGTGGTGCGTTGCAGTGAACGGGGACAGCAGCTGCTGCTGCTGGGCTCTGTTGTCCGCTTAATTCACTTACTATAATAAGTCCTACACGTGGCATGTTGCTTTTCTTTTTCGTTTTTTCCCCCGCCTATCAAACAACTACTGAGTTATTAATTTGTCCGTGTATGTGTTTAATGCATGGAAACAGATGCATCGTAGCTGGTCGGGGTGCAGTTTTGTTTAAAATGCGTTAATTTTGTAGCATCTTCAGCTAAAAGGCAGATTAAATGTAAATATGTGTCTTTCTTTACGATACATAACCCGTTTTAATAGGGTTATAAATTGGTGTACAATAGACATTATGTAGATATTGATAACCTTAAGCAAAAATGCAGCTTTACATAAAAAAATTCCAGTAATATATAATGATTTCAATTTGTAATGAAAAAAACCCCATCTAATATGTAATCATAGCTGAAATAATGAAGCATAATCGTTTACAGTGATGTTTTATTTGTATTCATGTTTTATTCATTTTGATTCAGATACATAGAATTAAGTAATGTAATAGTTAACTATCTCTAAATTGTGCAACAGTTTTATAGCTTAGTAATAAGGTGTAAAACATAGTAATTTAATGGTTTTGGGACAAATAACCATATATAAACCTGACCTTTTGTTAGCATGTTTTAAAAAAAGGTGAAATGATGACATGTTTGAGTACTTGACATAAAGTACTTGTTACGCTGAATATTAAGCCTTTTTCAAAGGGAGACCAGTCTAACCATCTGATGTTAGATGGTTAATTAGTCAGGCTATCTGCTCTGGTAGCCATGAACATGCCATTTGTAGCTCACTAGTTTCAATACAGCATTCCAATGGTAAGGCTAAGATGCGCTGCTTCAGTTTCTTCTTTACGACAGTTTTTTTAAATAATAAATATTAGAAAGAAAATGTGTTGCAGCCTTCTTTTAGCCAGCTGACTGGCAGTGTGCAAGAACATGAGCATGTAGGCGGAGTGGATGTTCTGTCTTACTCTAGCTTGCATCAGCTCGGAAAACCCCCCCCAAACTTAAATCATTCTAGTACTTTCCAATTTCATACTGAACAAAATGACAATAAAAGTTTTGTGCTTTTGAATCTAAGAAAATTGATTTACCAGCAGCGTCTTCATGCCTGTTTTACTAGAAGTATGTTTTTGTTCAGATTTGTGGATCAATTGGTTGTGCTGTTTTGGTTCCTGTTTTAGGTCGTTTCTAAAGACCGCAGCTTCCTTTAAGCACACTCGGAGGATATGACATAACCAGCAGCGCAGTACCAGAAACTCTTGAAAAGTTTTACATTTGATTGTTTTTTATGGTGTCGAAGAAATGAAACTGAGTTTGGACAATGTTTGATTTTCAGTAAGTGTTTGAAAGAGAGAAATGGTAATATCTAAAAAAAAATCACATTTATGTCCTTTTACTCTGAATTGCCACATTATTATTACAGGTTAAACTCAATTATTTTTGTTTTTCAGTTAGTGAAATTACAAAAAAATGGAAAAACATTAGAATAATTTTAAAAAATATTTAAAAAAGGGCAGTTTAGCAAATTATATTGTTGCTGTAACAAAAAATGGTCAGGTTTAGATTACAAATAAAGCATGTTAAATTTAGTAATAAGTGTTAAACAAACTAATTTAAATAATCCATATTTAATGTGGAAGGTTCCATATATCACCCACATGTTTCAAGTGTCGAATGAGGATTTTGAAACGGAGGTCAGCTGCGTTTGTTGACCTAGAAAAGCGGAGTAAATCATCCCTTCAGCAAACTGTTACAGCTGAGCTGTTATGAGACTTGTTGAACACGCACATTGTAAAGTAGGCAAACGTTTGGTGCTCAGATACCCAGAATGTTTATAACACTTCCTGAAAGTTTTAGAAGTTTAGTGGGAAATTTCTAGGATTCCTGCTGATTCCTTACTGCATATCTTGTTTTTTAATTTCCAAAGCAGAAATAAGAGCAAATCTCCACAGTGGGAGCTGTGTTTTTAGAAAATGCTTTCAGCGGTGATGTAACACAGCTGCTCAGTGTCTGCTGCTGCTACTATTTTTAACCCGATTACCTCTTTTCTTCCACCAGAAAACGTATAGGGTGAGCCAGATGCAGCTCTTCCTTCATCTCTTTCTGTTTTGCACCAGATCTCTTTGTGGGTTTGTTGTAAAGTTAGCAGAAGGGCGTCCAGCCTTGTGATGCAATGCATCGGAAACCCCTGTCTGGCGAGGGCAGGCGCAGCGCTGGTGAGTCCGGCTGCTGCCAGTTGGTCTGGTTTCACAGTGTGGGTGCGTTGCTCACTCTGTCCCAGCCAACTCTCCAAATGTAGGTCAGACCTGAATCTGGGTGAGGAGGAGAGACACGAGGTTTGCAGGGCATGTGTTGGACTACTTTTTTTTATTGTTATTTGGCTCAGGCTCTGAAAGGCAACAGATTAGAGATGTAATTCCTGATTTGTCCCAGCTTCCATATCTTAATGTGAAATCTAATTGTGCTGATTAAAAAAACGCTTTAAAAACCTGCACCCTTTCCTCCGCAGTAATTGTTTCCAGTCGTTGTTCGTCGGCACATTGTCATATGGAGGTTAGTTTCTGTCAGGGAATTCTCGCTTCCTGGTTTGTTTGACACAAAAGCCTTGGTGCAAACAACAAAAAAAAAAAAAAAAAAAAATGGAGGTTCCTATCTGGGGCCTCTTCCACGTGTGTGGTGTTGGATCTTTTTAAGCATGGAGGAGGGGGGAAGAGGACGTTTTTGCGTATTTAATCACGCTTGCCTCAGAGAGGGTCAGAGGTGAAGCATTCCTCCGCCAAGTGGCAAGTGGCTGTGAGCTACCCTCGGTGGGAGAGAGGGGGAGTGGGGATTTGTTTTACCTCCGGGAAAACGCACAGAAAACATCTTACAGTGAATCAGTCTTCCTAGGCGCACAAAGAGCAAATCACACAAAGCCGCCGTGCCTCGGCTCTTATCTCTGGAGTCTACGGGGCTACGCAGAGGTATCTGAGGTCAGCTTGTAAACCTGTGGCATCTGCTGCTTTGTAATACGAATGTGTTACACAAGCTTTGGTCCTCACCAGGAGAAAATTCAGAGCACGTAGGCGATGAGCAGCGACGACGGCCCCTCCCCGAGCGGGCCTGCGAGGGAGCATGGGAGTGAATTTGGCTGCAGAGATGGGTGTGTGCCATGACGTCAATGCCGTTGCGCTATCTCTGGTTATAATTTCCCCATCTGCCATGGGTTCCTGCTGTAATGTGTTCGGGAGAAGCTATAACGTGCTCTCTCTCCGGTGTTCAGGAGTTAATGTTGTATAAAGAAAGGAAGAAAGAAAAAAATCCCCCCTTACGTCGAAGCAGATGACGTGTTTGAGCGCACCTTGTTTCATCGTGCTGCAGCAGCGTCTGTAAAATTCCTCTCATGTCCACTAACTGAATTCCTTCTGTCACCAGATCTCCCCCCTCTCTCTCTCTCCCTCTCTCTCTGTCTCCCTCTTTGTCCCCACCACCCCCTCCCGTACCTCTTTCACTATTTTTAGCGTACGCTCTAATACGCTCCTGCTTCTCCCCTCCCTTGCAGTCCCACTGACCTATTTAGTGGCGCACCGTCAAAGACAGGAGGAGTGTTTACTGCTTTGCGCCGTTTCTAGGTCAGTGGGACAGCGCAGAGACGTGTGCGTGCGTGCTTTCTTCCCGCCCGCCTTTGTTTTCGCGCTGCCTCTCTCCTCGCTCTTAATGAAAATTATCCAAGATCGGGGAGGGCGGAGGCTTTCAGCCCACATTTTTCCACATCGTTTTGCGTGATTCAGTTCAGATCTCTTTGTGCTGCATGCCAAAGTTAGACAAGACACGAGATTCAAGAAGATAAATAAACAGCTTTGTATCCAGAGCAGTTTTTAGGTTGTCTGTGGTCATAATATTGTTTCTTTTTTTAATAAATGGAGGGGTTATGTAACAGGGTCACTGACTCTGGAGGAAGCCAAGAAAGATTGAATAACATGTATTACTCTAACACATGTCTGTGGCACTAGATCTGCAGCTCTAATTAAAGGGAAACAGCACATTTAGGTCAGTTTTCTTCCACTAACTAGGTTTTGTTGAAAGGCTGCGCAGTAGATCAAATTGCAACCTTCATAGCAATAAAACATGATCAACGTTGCAAACTGAAAGTACTTCTTGGATTCAGTATTTGGAAGGATATTATATTTCAAGTGCAATGCATAATTTTGTTGCGTGCTAATAATATATTTGGCCTGTGGGACAAACATCCACTGCCCTCGACGACCTCGCTTCATGTAATAACTGAGGACATTTTAATGAAAGAAAAGAAATAAGACAATATGAGAAACGTGGGCAGCCGTAATGACTCTGGTTATTGCCACTTTCATCAATATGTTCACAGCAACATGTTTCCCTGATGTTCATGCAGACCTAGCGGAGGACTGCGGTTTTGACCCTTACATCCTCACTATTTGGCTAACAGGAGTGGTTATTTGCTCAGCTCTGCAAAGAGACACTGCAAAGATTTGGAGTTGCCTGCTACTTTCAACAAGATTAAAAAAACGTTCTGTATCTAAACCTTACATTTGCACAAGAGGTCACTTAATATTTACCCATTTCTGAATTAACGTGTTAAAAAAAATACACGAATTGGTGTTTTTGCTGTTAAACAAATGCTACATTAAAAATTAAAGTGACATTTTTAGCTTTTGATTGGGCCGCTTTGTGGAAAAGTTGGCTAATTCCAACCTCTGGACGGTCGTTTGGCGAATCGCTGCAATTATCCGAAGCTCTTGTGGAAACAAAACAATGACAGCACTGCTTTTATTTTTAGTCTTTGATTCTTTGAGTAGCTTTAAAGAGGTCGCTTGTTACACTCTGATGTTTCTCTTCCTGTTTGTGTCTATCTAGCTGAACTTAGGCTTCACTAAAAATTAAAATCTCATTCTCAAAAAAACACGTTTTAAGAGACTATTTTCACGCAAGTGGTCGTATTCGAAAATGTCTAATTTAAGCTCCATTTCAATTCCAGTGCGGTCAATAAAAAGCAAAGCCAAACTCATTATGATCGGAGGCACAGTGACCTACATTACGTTCTCTCTGTGTGTCATAAAAGGATGTTTTCCTGCTTGTGAGGCACTGCAGGGCTCAGTGCTGCGATGTGTAATTAATTTCTGCATATGAACTGCGCAATGTTGTGCAGCGAGAAAACTAAAGGAACCAGAGCAGATCTGGCTGTTACATAACACGGAGCAGCCCGTCAACATCCGTTTGTGGTGCGTTGTTTTTAATTTTATGGTGCAACGCACGATGGGTGGGAAAGACTTCCTGTTTAGCTGCAAAGTTGAGATGACACGAGGAAGCTCAGTTTGCAGTGTTGTATAATTTTAGAAACTGCGATGGCTATCAGAGAAACTGCGATGTTGTTGTTGTGCTAGAACCTCCTACGGGTCAAAAAGCAGAAATTACAGCATCAACAGTTTCTTTCTTCTTGCACCATAGTAAACCATCAGCACTACACAAATCCAGTCACTCCTCCCTCAGCTCTTTAATAGTTTGCCTCTGCAGAGCTTGCACTAGGTCAGCCATTTTCACTCCTCGTCATGTAGCAGACTTCTGCAGATGCAGCACCGTCTGCACATGTGTGACCACAGCCTTTTCTTTATCTCTTAAGGCATTAACAAAAAAACAACAAGCTATTTTCCGTACCCAATGAAGCACAAGCAGATTTCTGCGATTGTTAAAACGTACAATCGTAATGTTTTTTCAAATAAATGTCATGTCGGACTGTTTCTGCGCCTCATCTAACTTTTTTTCTCTTCTGTTCCTTCCCTTCTTCTCTTTCCTGCTGCCTCAGTAACCCACTTAGAGGTCGACATCTCTAAAGCAGAGTTCTGAAAGAGCCCTGGAGAAGACGTACTGACCTACATCCTGCATAAGACGCAGCGAGAACCAGAGCAGAAGCCTGAAAAGCTCCTGAAGACCGACAAAGAGGCAGATAAACTCAAAGTCACCTGCAAGACTTTGGAGTGCACTGAACTATTTGAAGAATCAGCGTAAATATCTCTACAATCAAGCACCGACTTTGGTTCCTATTTTTGACGCTCATTTTACAGAACACTACTTCAATGTCTGAAGTTTTTGTCGAGTTCCACCTCTTTTTAATCTTTTTGGCTAATTTAGACACTTGAAAAATTTGAAGATAAGTAAGAGCAAATCAATGAGGCAGTCCTTTCATCAAGCACAAATACCTCATCCAGAAGTTTTTACTGATCCAGCGACATAGGCCAAACGTTATAAAGTAAAAGGCTCGTATAACTTTTCCATCTTTTTTCACCCTCCCTTTGCCCTTCAATAGGGTCCTACTGTGACCCCCAGTTGGGGAAAAATGGAAAGTCTCAATTTAAACATCCCATCCAACACTAACAATAACACCATGGAAGTTGAACCATTTTCTCCCTACAATGGGAGCCTCCCTTCCCCTGGTCCTGACGGTCCATCGCGGGTCAGCCGCCAGCCCAAAGGCTCTAAATCATCCGTGACCTCACGTCGCAAGCGAGAGTTCATTTCTGATGAGAAGAAAGACGCCTCATATTGGGAAAAACGGAGGAAGAACAACGAGGCGGCCAAGCGTTCGAGGGAGAAGCGTCGCATCAATGATATGGTGCTGGAGAATCGCGTCATGGCGCTGAACGAAGAGAACGTCCGTCTGAAGACGGAACTCCTTCAGCTCAAACTGCGCTTCGGTCTCATTAGTGCATCTTCCTACATGGAGAAAAGTCAGCAGATCTCCAACAGTGCTGCAGACGGAAACCCAGGAAGCAATGGGAGTAGCATCAATGGCACCCCTAACAGCAACGCCTACCACTCGAGCAGCGGCTACTCCAGCGCGTCCCAAGTGATGCTAAATTCTGACTCATCTGAAGCTGAACAGTCCAGCCGAAGTGAACGCCACACCATGCTCCACAAGTACTCCCCTCTGGGCTCTGTGTCTGATATGTCTGATGGTTCTTCCAGAGATAGCCCCGAACCCATTGACTACAACATCAAGAAGGAGCCCTTGGGAATGGAGATGGGTGGACTTGAAATCAATAGGATTCCCAATGGAGTTGCCAATGAGATACCAAATGGAGCTTACTGTGGCAACACCACTCTGGTTTCCTCTCACCAGCAAAACACCACATTAGCTGAAACTGCCAGAGACTACCAGTATCATCAGCAGGAGCACCAACAGTGCCACATGGAAACCACTGGTCCTGCTCCTCAGGCCACCTCTACGCAGAGGAGCGTCATCTTGTACCGTTCCAGCAGTGGCTGTTACCCCATGGAGAACCAGAAGCTGGAGGACCAGCAGTCCCAGCAGAACAGACCGTCTGTGCAGCACACCCTGCATAGTTTGCCCTCAGAGTTCTCTGACTGCTCAGTAACCATCTCTGAGGTTGCAGAGAAGCTCGAGAGGACAAAGACCATGGACTCACCTCAGTATGAATACACCAACGATCATGCCGAGTCCTCCGAGGAGCTCCAGCAGAGGTTCAATCACAGTACCCACCTGCCAGGTGACGACCACCCCTGCTACAGCTACCAAGCTCAGGAGAACCATCTTCAGCACACAGAGAGTCCCCAGAACTCCTTCGCCCCTGAGCTCATCAGCAGTGAGGAGAGCAAGTCCTTCATACAGCACAATGGCTACCTCGGCACACTGGATGAAGAGCCCCCTGTTCTCACCTACGAAGGAGGGCCCCGACCCGATGGCTTCTATCAGGAGAACTCCTCTGCTAAAGACACCTCCTCAAGCGACGGAGACCCTCGTAGCTCTGATAAAGAGGGCTCCACCGATGACGAATCCCCCTCATCGTCATCCTCAGACATCAGCAGCTACCACCAGAAGGCAGAGGGAGCTGGCGGTTTGCACAGTGAATACCACGCTGAGGTCCACGTCACTGCCCTGCCCCACAAGCTCCGCCTCAAGTACAGAGCTCTGTCCAATGGGGCAGCTGGATCTCAGGTGGAGGGACTGGTCTCCAACTCCATGTCCCCTTCTCCCACTCTGCCCCAGCACCCCTACTTAGCCCTGCCCAGCAACCCTTCCAATGGCCAGGCCAACGGAGAGGGCAAAGAGACTGAGACTGAGTATGTGGAAGACGTCAAGGCTGAGGTGAATGACAGGGCAGAGGCTAAAAAGGAAGGAGGGAAGAAGGGATCTGTCGGTGGAAGAAGTGGACGGAATAAGAGGCGAGATTAAGAACGAACATAAGCAGCTTGTGTATTTTCCTGTCAACTCTCCGTCATTCAATGAACTAGACATCTACAACTCACACTGGCACTTTGCAGGACAGGCTGTGATCTATGTCAGGTGTATTTAGCACTGCGTGAAAACGTCAGTATCAGGATATGCGAAATCCCAGATCCGTGCTTTGGAGGAAGACGGACATCCTTTCCCCAAAGCATGGTGCGTTTCCAACTGCGTAGGAGAATTTCTCACAACCAGATAGTGAAGTTTTCTTTCATATTTCACCATCAGATTCACTGTGTCACCTGTAATTCCTTCCTTTACTCTCTCTCCTACCTCCCTGTGATCCCTCAAAATTAAAATAGCAGATTAAGGAGGGATGGATGAAACTCCAGAGTTGGAGTTTCCTTTGAGGAAAATTCAATTATTCATTTTTATTAATTGCCTTATTGGCTGGTCAGTCTGAATTGTGGCATTATGGGAGCATTCCTTTTACCAAAGATATGCATATTTCCTTTATTGTCTACCTTTTTTGTCAGTTCTTCCCCCTCCATTTACCTACTTTTTTATCACCATTAGCCTGGTCAATTGAACTGGATTCAAACAACCATCAGCACACAAGTCCCCTTCACTCCCAAAGGCACTTAGATTGTATATTACTGTGAAATAAATTTGCAGATATCAAATATATATTTTAAGAAAAAAAATGTGGCAAAAACTAAAAAAAAAAATTAGTAAAGAAACGGGATGTGGTACAAGACTTACAAGTTATGCGTGTTGTTTTGAAACTTCTTGTACAGTCCTGTTGTTTTTTTTATTCTAATAAATGCCTCAAAAATGTTTCTTTTACTAAAACTGTGAGCTACTACTCATAAAAAAAGAAGACAGGTACATCAGTTCTCAGACTGTGTTCAGATTGTCCACTCGTCCACTGTAAACAAAACAGCCATTTCTGCTGTGGGTTGAAAACTCAAAATATAATGCTTCATGATATTATGTGGTTCACTAGAGGTTTGTGTCATGTTATACACAGATAAGGTCAGTTAAAATAGACTAGATGTAGGGACAGAATTGACCTTGCATGGTAATGTTAGCATTAGTATGCTAACCATTTTTTTTGCGTTAGCATTCTAATGTTAGCTTTTCATGCTAATGCTAGTACTAGTGTTGGCACTTGTGTGCTTCCATTTATACATTGTAGAGTTAGCATTGTAATGTTAGTATTAGCACGGTAATCAGAGGATGGTGTTAGCATCCCACTGTTAGCTGTTGATATTTGATTTAGCATTTGATAATACTAGTTTCTTGAACTAATAATTGCTATTTAAAGACTGAAAATGTCTAATTCCAGCAATTCCCAGTCAGAATGACCCCTAGCATTTCTGAAAGTTTTAAGTTAAAACAGATGATAAAGATGTCAAAAATAAATTGTAAATACATATAAGAACATAAATAATGAGCCCAATTTTGACCATATGCTCATGTTTATTTGCACACACTACAATTTTAAAAAATGTTGTTCGTATGAGATATTTAATAGCTTTCCACGGGTCTTTACAGTTTTTTATATATATATTGAAGTTACATTCTTAATGCTGCTTAAAGATACAGTAAAGAAAAGAAAAAAAGCAGTTTTGTGTGATAACATTTATGTTTGTATTGTAAATGTACATGATGTTAATTATGTTTTCAGCCATACGCTGTTCATCGCCTCATATTTAGGGATGCTTCTACAGGGTATCGACAAGTTTTCAAACTGGAAACAAAAGTACCTGCAAATCCCATTTAATAGCTCAGTTGGAC
The DNA here is from genome assembly GCA_903067075.1 of Micropoecilia bifurca. Classification (NCBI taxonomy): domain Eukaryota; kingdom Metazoa; phylum Chordata; class Actinopteri; order Cyprinodontiformes; family Poeciliidae; genus Micropoecilia; species Micropoecilia bifurca. The sequence goes on from CAEGAF010024205.1 coordinate 11,945, forward strand.
TTAACTCCTGATGCCAATTAATGGTTTTCTTGACGTCTGACAAGCCATTTCTATTTTCTAAGAAATATAAAACATAAAAATATTTTGTGTAGGCTGATTAAATTGACCAACTTCTATTTGTTGATTATTTCAGTCTATGCATCAAAGCACATGTTCCTAACATCCACTTGATTTTGACCAAAGTGGGAGTTTTGAGGTTTGATGTATTTAATGACGGTACACTTTTATCACTGGTTAGTTAGTTCACCAGTACTTTGGTCTTTATACGAGTGAACGAGTGGACATTTCGAACACAGGTTCAGAGTGGGATTCATGCTCAAACCACCTGCGCTCCTTGACCAGTTTTTTTTCCATATCAATTAAGGCTACACATAGCCTTTAGCAGAACCTGACAAGCACAAGCCTTGTTAGCAGTTCATCCAGCAAAATCCATTGAATCCATTAAACAAACCATCTCTCCAGTCACAACCAGCAAAGCTGCTCTCTTTTTGATAAGGTGCCTCTTTATTGTGTTGTTCCTCGTCCCCATGTCGGCCAATGTCTTAGACCCCTTTCAACTCTGCACTGATTTGTTTTAGCTACAGTAGCTGCAGTAGATGATGCGGTATTTAAACTGTTTTACTTCCTGGTGCCTGCCTCTGGCCGCTATGTATAAATGTAAAATTGTCTCTATCTCTTGTATACTGCTGTCTTTATTATTTTTAATAATATTTTATCAATATTGTTTTTTTCTATTCTATTATTGTGTGTATTTTTCAGCCACTTGTTTCATTATGCTCTAAGCTCTTCTTGTTGTGCTGTGTATTTACCCATTGCTACCCTTTGCTGCAGTTACCATTTGTATTCTGTGTTACTGTATAATCTTTGTCTTTTGCCTAAAGGCTTCCTGAAAATGGAAAAAAAAATAAACAGCTTGTTCGAAGTAATTATGTATTGATATAATTCACGTTGATATGCAAATGGTTACAAGAGAAAACACTCAATTTTAATTGTGAAAGATTGAAAATGGGGGAAAAAAATTAAAGGTTGTTGAACTAAAGAATGTCTCCTTTGGCCTTTTTGAGACCGTCTTAATCTTGTTTTATTAAAAGTGACATACATACATGCATTTGCATAAACCCAATGACTTACACACATATCTCAATAGTTTTGAATAACATATTTATGTAATTCAGTTTTGAGTGAAAGTAACATATTCTACAAAATAAGTGCACAGTAATATATTGCAAACATTTAGGTAATTATGGACTGCAAATAGAATTTAACCCTTTCATGCGTAGTGGTTGCTACAGTGGTCAGCTGTCTAAAAGCAATTTTCTTGAGCTTGTGGATTTTTATGTTATAAATGCACACAGACCACTGAAGTGGACACTAATGAATCATAAAATACACCATCAACTACTGGCTATCCGCTGCAAATGCAATAAATTATTTTTGTTAAATCCAATATGACCAACAGACAAAAAAGCATGCTGACCGACCCGAACACTCCTACTGTAGATGGTAAAAAAATATTGTGACATCAGATAACCCCTAAAGAACAATATTACTGATGTATTTTTCAAATAACAACTTTGTATTTGGAGAAAATTACAATTGATCACCTAAAAAATATAAATAAATCCGACCTTTTTTTTATACCTTAAGAAACTCAAAGAAAATTTGGGAAAAAAATCCTGACATAAAGGATCATAATTAATGCATGTAAGGGTTAAAATTTAATATAGGACTTATAGAAAAATATTTTTATACAGAAATATGTGGCTTACACATTTACAGGTAGCAATGCTAACCTTACTCATTAAGTCACATAAGGCCATTGCTAAACAAGCAGCTTCAGGAGGAAAACAGGAGATCAGATTCAGGAGGTGTGGACTCAGTTTGGAGTAAATGCATTGAAGGGCACCACACACACACACACACACACACACACACACACACACACACACGCATTCCTCCTGCTAAACTCCTGAACTGGAGACAATGGCAAAAGTGTGTTTCCTGGGCAGCTTCCTCAGTTGCCAAATGCCCTCTTTTCATGTGAAATAAAATATTCTTTACGCTTGACAATCAATACCTCCCAACCCACCACCGCTGTCACCTGGGTGGTCTGATAAAATGAAGGGATTTATCATGAGATAAATTCAATAAGCGGTCGCTCAATTTAAAGCGTCTCTCCAAAGGAAATGAAACAAATGCATTAGATTTACGTACACCAAACAGACAAAAACTAACACACATTTAGCATACTGCTATGTCTTGACAGCTTGGAGAAAGTGAAATAATTTGGAAAAAACAGCTTGAACATTGTCAAGTTTAGATGTTTCCTGAGAATATTGTGCAGCGAGGCAGAGCAGTGAGTTTTACTCTGATTTTTACCACATCTAGCAGGAAATACCACTGAAATTACACAAGCAGGTGTGAGAGATCTTTAGTTTTACTTATAGCTTCATGCCACTTCCGAGCATTCCCCTCTCTCTGTGTGTGTGTGTGTGTGTATGTGTGTGTGTGCGTACAACCAGCAAGAAAACATGATTCATTGGAACCAGCTCCAGTCGTTCAGGGCTCCAGCCTTCATTTCAGATGCTTGACTCATGCTGCTCACTAAGTGCTTTCCTAATGCACACTTACCTTTCCATCAGTGCCAGCTTTAGAGCAGCGCCTCCGTGCTGCTTCTTACTTCTCAAACACACCAACAATCCAGAGCCACACATGGACCTGACTATTACATAATCAGACACTGTCATGCTATGTGGCTCATGCGTATAGACTCCATCTTTGTGAGCAGCACTGCAGCTACACGGTGAGCTCTGCACCTCGTCAAAAGTCGCAAAGATCCTTGTATGGTGTAGGTTTCTTGGCAGTAAGATATTTTGGAAACTGTTTAGGTGCTAACAGTGCGTCGTAACGGCATCCGTATCTCTTGAGCGTTTTAGTCGTGCTTACAACCCAGACTTTAGCATGTCTCATGGAGATTTTATGTGGCAAAACAAAAAAATCTGAAAAGTGCAGCATGCATTTGTGCTTAACCTCAAACCACGTGTTGCTGCAGCTATGAGTCTTTTGAAGTATGTTTACCAGCTTTGCACAGCAAGAGGAGTTTGCCCCATTCTTCAGTCAGATTTGATGGAAAGCCTGGAGTTTAAACTATTGAAACATGTAAAAATGCTTTTCTATAAGCAAAGGGACGTAAACCTCAACCCCAGAGGAAGTGGTGTCCTGCAGCTTGAAGGTATTCAGCCGTTTCGGCACAGCTGAATCAGATATTTAGGACATTTGCAGTATTTCTATGCTGAGGAGGTAATTCAGCCAGTGTGTTGGACCATGGACACATCGAAACGTTTTAAATATTTTCTAAAACCAATTTGTTGTAGCTCTTTCTGTAAATGCAGTGTCATTTAGTTTTTGAGTCATTGACAGCACAAAATGCTAAATGATTACAATTCAGTCATCCGAGGACAGCTGGTTGTGTTGGGCTTCACTAAGAAGTATTGAAGGCATTTTCTTCAACAATTTTAGCAAAAAAATAAGTAAATAAAATCCTTAAATCCTTTTTTTCCTTCATCAAAATCACGCAGCACTCTGTTTTGGTCGATCACATAAAATCCCACTAAAATCCTGCTTTGGTTTGTGGTTGTAACTGTACATAAGGTGTCATAATTTACGTCCCAGTTTTTGTTTCACTTCCTGGGAAATATTCAGTTAATACTAAATAATTTTTTTAGACAAGACAGAACACCCTTATCATCTTCAAGAACATGTTTAAACCAGCAACAAAAAAGGGCAATTCATAATAGGAAAACTCAAACCTTGAGTCAAGCTGTGTCACAAAGCCCAATTATTAGCTTAGACTGTCTTGTGTTGCCCAGAGTTGCACAATATTTCAGTTCAGTGCTTTACAGGGAAAGTTACACAAGAGCAGCCTGAAGGGAAGAAGAGCGTCGGGCTGTGAGCGCAGAGCCGGCCGGCCGGCCCCCATCCTGCCTGCTTTTAATGCAACCACTGCTGCTGCTGGGAACGGCAGGTTGGCATGAGAGGAGCAGGAGTTACATAAGAAAAATGACAGGAAGGAACCTATCGCACACTGCGCTGTTGCAATCTACAACATAAACACTATATATATATATATATATATATATATATATTTTTTTTTTTCTTCTGAACTGGTGACAGCAGCTCTGGCTGGGAAATGTCAACATGGTTGACAGGGAGCCCCTCCCAGGAACTTCACACCATGTTTTCATCCTCAGAGTGGCTGACATTGTTGAGCAACTTCGCAAAGTAAATCAAATGTACGGCTTCTTGTCTTGTTTCTCACTTTCAGACTGACTGAGTGAAGGGTGTGCGGTGGTAGCGGCTCACCACAAACAGATCTGGTGGTTCCAACGAGTAATATGAAACTCTTTTTTGTTGTTGTTGTTGTTGTTGTTTCTTGTCTTCACTCCTGCTCTCTGTGCCACCCACAACAAGGTGACGTTCCTGAGAAACCACTTTTGGATCGGACCTCCTGTTTTCCCCCACTTCTTCTTCTTCTTTTTTTTTTCCTTCCAGCCCATCTTTGAGCTGTACAAGCTGCTTTGTGTTGTGCAGAGGCTTGTGAAAACAGGCCAGGAGAGAAAAAAACTAGGTCAGTGAGGAGGGATGTGAGAGGACGGAGGAGAGGGGCGAGCGGCGATGTAGAAGAGAGGGGTTATTCAAAGTGGAGAGAATGAGAGCCGGGAAGGAAAGGGGGAGGGAAGGTTACATCACATCCCTCCACAGAGTAAACTTCGGCAAAGTGCTCAGAAAGGAGCCTTATTCTGTTCCAGGGAGCAGGTCAGCGGCTCACAATGGCCGATTATTTTCTCTCAGCCAAAACACTTTTATGTAGGAATGCTGCGTGAAAATACTGCAGATTATCAGACGGATTAAAAGAGACACTATTTTTTTTGTAACTTTAATTTAAACAGTCGCCTTTTTGTCAGTTACATACCAGAATCTGAGCAGAGGAATGGATGCACGAGTGTGGAAATTTAAAAGCTGCGAGAATTATTGAGACTTATACTTTATTTGACTTCTACTCCATTTCTCATTTCTGTCAGATGCAAACAACCCTGGAAATTGGTTTTAAGGGTCCTGTGAGGAGGGTATGAGCAGTCAGTGTCTTTTTGTGAAATGTACTTTGCATGGCAGATTGAAGGAGCAGGATTTCATTAGAACAAGGTGTTCAATTCAATCACATTGAAGTTATTTCCAAGAATTAAATTGCTCAAATTAATTCAGTTTAATTTAATTCACTTCCATCCAGTCCATACCAAGTCGACACAAAGACAAAACTAGTTAACCTAAAAACTGATGCTTATAGACTATAGGCTGGCGAGAATCCAAGTTCATTAAACAATCTTTATTTTATTTTATTTTGTTTTTGGTGTTGTAGCCTCTCAACTCAAGCTCAAAAAGTAGATTCACTTTTTAAATTGTTCTCAAATGAAAAGATCCACACACAGACACGTTTTGTTTTTCCTTTGTTTCTGTTTATCGTGCTAATTTGTTGCTAAAGTATTTTTTATAAACTTTGTCCACGTTCCATCCTTGATTCAAACAAACCATTTTAAAGAAAAAAAATCTGCAATAACACAGTTAGTGTGTTGATATATCAAACGAATATCGGTATCGTAGTTTGTATCGGTGACACTGGCGCTGAGTTTACTTGGTATCGGATCGATACTAACATTTGCAGCATAGCAAACCTTTTTAGTGAAAACCATCTAATACAAAGGTGCTGAAGGTGTTTATAAAACGTGCTTTTTGTTGCTGTTAGAAGTGGAGACGTTTGCTTCGCTCTTAACCCTACCATCAGTGTGCCATCAGCTCAGCTTTCCAGACAGAAACATCTTCCTCTCTGGAGACGGCGGAGCGCCTCGGTGAACCCAACATGTCGATGATCGACGATAACACCACCAGATAACCTCAAGTAAAATAAACGCACTGTCCCTTTAAATGCAGTTAGGCTGTAATACCGTGCTTGTGAAAGTCAGAGGCTGAGAAGGGGGGTGTTGGCCTCGCTGCCGCCTGTGGTGATCAACAACACTGGCTGGTTATGTAACCGGGATGCTGCAGTATGTAGGTCAGCAGCACAGGGAGAGGCAGGGATCGGGTAAAGGAGGATGAAGCTGTGGAGTGTGTGTTAGGCCGCCTGTCCTCTCAGCCGCACTACCCAGGATAAACCGCGGCGAGGTGACGTCAGACTACATCAGTCACTAGTTAAAAAAAATAACTCTGCTTAATGACCTGAAAATCTGGAGGCAGAGGGGAGGAAATCATCAGAAGGGGGATGAAGCCGGAGCTTGTTGTGCAACGAAGCCAGACATGCTCAAACATTAACTTGGTTAATGTTTCCATGTTCACATTCTAGTTCCTATAAACAAAGTAGATCACGCTAAGTGTCTTTATTTTGTATCTCGTTTCACGTGTGCGTTTAGCTTAAAAGCTGCAGTAAAAGCCTTTTTTGTTTTGCAGCAATAAAAGTTTGGATAAAAGCGGTCAAGTGTCAATGAGAGACGCTCTGTTGTGAATATTTGCTGCATGACAGAACATGATGTTCTCACCCTTTCCAACCGAGTGTTTGTTTTGATAACATGTTTTTCCCGTTTACCTAAATTTCCTTCAGCATAACTTAAATAAGAACAAGCGTCTGGCTTCGTGGATCCCTCTGACCCAGTTTTGCTCATGTGTTGCCCTAAAACGAGACAGTTCCTCTGGTCGAAACCGAAACGTTTCACATTGGTAAAAATGTAAACATTTCCCCTCTGAGCAGATTTGGCCCCCTGAGCCTGCAGGAAATCGGGGAGACAAAACCCGGAGCGACTGGAAACAAAGTCCTCGACTGGCTGACGTTCAGCAGGGAGTTATGCTGCCTGCAACAACCCAGTGACTTTCCCACTCCCTCCGTCTGACACGGTATTGTAAAATAGGTCAGTGTGTAACTCTACAGATGTGCGTGCAGAGGGCTTTCAGCGTCAGAAACACACACAAGCACACGCACGCGCACACACACACACACACACACACACACACACACACACACACACACACACACACACACACACACACACACACACCAACGCATTCATCTCAGAGTGTTAAAATAGGTCACAAGGAAGTTGTGCGCTTCAGAAATGAAAGTAGGCCATCAGGAATAACTGCATGTGTGTTGGTGAGCGCATAAGAGATGAATCAGCTTCATGTTATGCAATGATTAAGCCTCACTCCAGCCTCTTCAGCCTTATCTTGTGCCCTGGCGGTGAAACACGTCGCTTGCAGGTGTGCAAGTCAGGGTATATAATGCAGGATGAGGCAAAGTGTTGCTTCTGTTCTGCCTTTCTCTCACTTTCAAGCATTTTGATCTCATTCTGGAGTAAAATCTGGAAGCTTCACGATCATCATTTTGTGAAAAAGTTTGTAAAGTGATTTATATTCGCCTTCTGGATATTACCCACATTCAAGAAAGAGTGTTCTCTCTCTTTTTGCACTGTGTTAAATAACCTTATGCGACGTCTTGTTATCTCCGCTCTTATAAAAGGGGGAAATATTGTCGTCTGACGGATAATTGCTGCATTTGTGCGGAGCACCAGCTACCGTCTCAGAAAGGCAGGATCTGATCCCCACAGGGACCACTGATTGCACAACCCGCACAAGCTGAAAAACCAACAAGGTCAGAGGTCAGGTATTGCGAGTGCAAAGGAGGTAGACGTCTAGCGTAGGGTTGCTGAGCTGAGCACCACTAAGGCTAAGAAGAAAGAAGAAGAAAAGCTGCTGCCATTAACTGCTTTTTCTCCTGCATCAGTTCCTCATGCGGTTGTTTGTCATCTAAAACCCAGAGTTGTTAAAGAGTTAGGGGAATAATTACAAGTTTAGCTGTATCTAAGGACATGTTGGTCCTCTGCTCCATTCAAGTATAACTGATCACTAATCACCATCCCTCCTTTTTATTTCTTTTTCAAGTCGCTGTAAACAAAGAGGCGAAGGGGGAAAAAAAACCCTGACTTCTTCATGTCATCAGAAAGTGAAAGTATTTCGACACCTCTCCTGCCAGATAACCTCTAAAGAGTCAACAAACCTCCAGAAGTCACTAGACATAATAAACTCCAATGAACTCCAAATGCATTCAGTTGGTTATTTGTTACCGGTGGAACTGGATCTGTTTCTGTTCATGAACTGGTCTGTGTGCCTTGAGAAAAATAATAATAAAAAAATGCTGTCCTGCAGCCATCTGTTGCATTACAAACTAACATAGACACTGTTTTCACTGTTTTCCAGCTGGTGCTGTGACAGTCCCCCCCCCCACCAACAGGCCAAAATGTCACAAAATTTGAAGATATAGAAACAAGTGTATCGCTGCAGTCTGGAAGTTAAATATTTACATCACTAAGACAGGCTGCACAGTGGCGCAGTTGGTAGAGCTGTTGCCTAGCAGCAAGAAGGCTCTGGGTTCAATTCCTGGCCCCGGTCTTTCTGCATGGAGTTTGCATGTTCTCCCTGTGCATGCGTGGGTTTTCTCCAGGTACTCCAGTTTCCTTCCACAATCCAAAAACATGACTGTCAGGTTTATCAGTCTGTCTAAATTGTGAGTGTGTGTGTGCATGGTTATTTGCCCTGTGTGTCTCTATGTTACCCTGTGACAGACTGGTAACTGTCCAGGGTGACCCCGCCTCTCCCAGAACGCCAGCTGGAGATCGGCACCAGCAACCCTCCTGACCCCACCAAGGGACAAAGGTGTTAAGAAAATGGATGGATTACCAAGACAATTAATGTATATAAACATGGCAAAAATAATTGAGAGAGCTGACTATGTTGTACAGCGCCCCTTTTCAGATTGATTTGGTTTTGCTCATTTAACAACAACAAAAAAATCCCCAGCATTATGCAACAAAATGCATCTCGATCTGACTCAGTTCAGACAAACAGCTACGTGGGAACCGCTGCAAGTTTCCCACGTTGCTGCGGGACGCCTCTGAGTCAGTCTGCTCCCTGTTTCCATGTCCAAAACATCCGTACTGGAGCCACGAACGTGGACAGAGCAAAACGTGCTGAAAGCAGAGCGACGCTAATGGCTCCCAAAGCTCCGTGAGCTCAGGCGCACAGAGCTACATACATATTTCAACGTGGAACATCGCGGATCAGTAAAGGCAATTAAACACAGGACGGCTCAGGACCTGAATATTTGACGTTTATCATAAATTCATTTAATCCTTCCGCTAAAAAATGCGCCACTTTTATGATTTTACTGATCTGCCTGCAGTGGCCCACGCTTCACTTTTGAGTGGAGACAAAGGCCTCTGCTGCAGGACCGTCTCACCTCTAGCCTTCAAAATGTTTTTCTCTGGTTAAATGTTGAGAGCGAATAACAGACCATGGGGATTTCTTAAATATGGATGTTTCCACTTAACACGGAGTCAGATTTGCTCTGAAAAAGTTGTTCTGGCTGGGAAACATGCGGCTCCACAAGGCAGAATAGCGTTAAAGTGGGATAACTGGCACCTGTTTTGCATCAAAGGATGTAACGCATTATGTTTGTGAATTTTAAGAAATGTGTTAAATGTCAGCGTTCACTTCTGTTGAGATTACAGCAATTTCCTTGTCCATATGTGAACAATAAAGGAAATGTGAACTGTCTGCGGACAAACGTGGTATTAGGTCAGAGTTTTGTTGTGGTTAAATTTGTATCAGTTTGCAGTTCAGAGGTTAACTCTTCTGGCATCTTCATTAAGATTAGATCCAGACTAGTTGACAGCGGAGACTAAAGCTAGCAGCTAGTCTGCCAGGAGCCACAAAGGAAGATTTTGAACATTTGAAAACGATCTGAGATTCAAGTGACGATGATGGAAACCCTCTTTTTTCCTAGGCCCTTTTTTTTTGCCAAACCAGAATTTCTCCCCATGATCAACTAATCTGGATTTACATGACGTCACCAAAGCAACAATCTGATTCAGGTTAGGTATCAACTATATTCAACCTATGAAGAGGAACCGGCAGCATCAAGACAGAACATTTTTCCAAGGAAGTACAAACTCAGAATAATTTCTTCTTGCCAGGAACTCACAAGCTCAGGACACGGTCGATATGTCGGCGCAAACAAGTCTGTCGAGTTCAAAAAGTCTCAGCGATCAGTGCTCAGTGTGTCGGATCCCTTCTCACCCTGTTTCATAATCTAAGTATGAAATCTACCGCAAACACAACAGGTTTATGAATGTAAAGGAGGAGCAGGAGCAGCTCCTTCTGCTCTGACCGGTGAAGATCTGAGGCCCTCCACGTTACCGTGTCAACCTTTTACTGTAATCGGTGATGAATCACGTTCAGCGGTATTTGCTGGAGCCATAAATGAGGTAAATGTTTCTGAGGCCAAACTGGGCCAAGTCACTTGGAGAGGAAACTCATTTATTTCTTTTCTACTTATTAAACTTTAGATCTGAGCTGGTTTTTGTTGTAATATTTGACTATTACAAGATCTGTAATCTGAACGTCAAACGGCAAAAACGTATTTCTGTGCGGCGTTTTGCAAACTTGTGTTTATGTTGCAGAGATTAGTGCAGCTATATGAGGCATTTTTCAGCAAAAGAGATGACGAGTTATACCGACTGTGACTCGCAGAGCCAGCGGGGTCAGAGGTCACTTTTTTACCCTCTTATCAGGATCCCGACGTGCAGATGCAGTTTTCATTTAGCTTTTTGTTGTTGTTGTTGTTGTTGAGTGCTTTAAATTGCAATTGTGAAATTGTAAAAACCAAACAAAATCCAATAGACCACACAATAAATACCAGACTGCTAATGTTGAAGATATCATGAAAGAGGAACCAAAGCGCTCACTATTTCATGATTGATCTTCAATAATCGCATCTACTGAAAACAAAGCAACGAACAAAAAAGTGACCTTTCAAAAACATTTTAAAAAGTAACAAAATTGGGTCTGTTTATTGGCACTTTTCTCACCGAAACACATTCATCTCAGGGACATGGAGCTCGTCTCATCCCTAGCTGGACATTCCTGTGGAGATTGTTCTTCCGTAGAGTCATTTAATGAACGGATGAGGGCGGCGTCTTCAGGCTTCTGGAAATTATACAGAAGGACAATCTGTGGAGTTTCTGGTATCTTGATTCATTTCTTTTAAGTTTCACTGATGTCAGTCAGGGAAGCTGTGTGTTGTTGTTGCCTCACAAGATGTTCCTTCATTTAACATAGATGCTGTGAGATAACCTTCAATAAACCGAGGAACCTAAATATGGACAATAAAAGCAAATTAACTTAAAGATTTGAGAAACTTCAAGAGTTTGTCTAAGTCGTTACGTCAAGCTGGTTAGCAGAAATCAGCAGAAAAACTTTTTAAATTTAATTTTTAATTTTTTCCTTGTTTCTGGTGTAACAAGGAAAAAATTCTATTTCAAGAAATGGCTAAAGAATAATAAAAAAAACAGCCAAACTGAATGCCAATAAAAATATAAGAGGATGATATTCACCTATAAAAGCTGCATCATTAGTAGCTCATTAAGCCGTATAACCTGACCTGAAACATGCAACAGGGTCCGCAAACAGGATCAAGCTGTTCGTTTCTGTGATTCCTGATGAATGAACCCAGAAGGGAAACATTCTGCTGACTCTGTGTAAGAAACTCTCTCCAGTCCATGCAGTCGGTCGTCAATGCTGGGCTTTTATCTTCTTCTCAGAAAGAAAGCTTCTTTAAACGTTATCACCTTTGGTTTATTCCCCCGGTCTTACTGTTCAAATGAACTCCAGTCAAAGGTGGACGTTATGCAATCTGTGTCACGTTGAGCTGCGCCTGGGCAATAACCTCGAAGCTTTGGTTGCACAAGTTTTTTGGGATCGTTTGCACCTTTGACCAGTGACACCATGTTTTATTGCCTTTTGCCTGATCCTGCTGCAGCTGCACTTCCACTGGTTTCCACCAGGCCACTGAAAAACAAAAAACCCAAGTTCTCTTTGTAGCTTACGGAGGAACTGGAGCATCTTTGGTCTCGGATTATTAGCTGATTTCAAATGAACACAATCTGACCAGGTCAAATGAATGTTCTGGTGGGCAGCTGTCATTTTATTGAAGGTTGTTTTAAAATCCCAGCGGATGTGAAGTTGGTATATGTGCAGGTTTTTATGAGATAGACGATCACATTTGTAGAGTTAGTTTTCAGCCACAGGTAGCGTTTTACATTAGCCAAAACGTTCAGCTCCTTTCAGATGTTTGCTGTTTGTTGAGGGTCCTGAAAATGGGAATTCTCATGGTTTTCTTCCCCTGACTCTTCTGTAAAAAAACAGATTTATGGAGCGTATAATCAATAAATGTCCTATCAAAATATCCTCCCACCTGAGCTGTGGATTTCTGCAGCTCTTCCAGAGTTACTCTCCTCTTGGCAGCTTCTCTAAACGAGCGCTGTGTTCTTCATGATGCTGTTTGTCCTCAGATGCAAATGTCTTCACAAGACATCTGGATTATTACTGTAATTAAGCAACACATAGAAAAACTCCCGGTGACTTCTGAAGGCAAGCAGTTCATTTTATTCAGGGGTAACAGAATGAAGAATCTAAATCACTTTTCTGATTTTTTTATATCCTTAAAAATGTGAAAACCGAGCATCACATTCCCTCTAGTTTAGATTTGTGCGCCACTTTGAGTTCATCTGGCTCATTGAAAATGCCACTAACACCGGTTTGTTTTTTGCGAACAGACCTGCGGGATGGGAATATTCACGGGGTTTTAGGTTGGTGGAGTGAATGCTGCTGATATTTCATCTGAACAATGTTGGCATTCCTGGAGTTCCGCAGGCCTGACAAACAACATGTTTGTCGCTGAGATAACCTGCTGTTGTCCCCGGTGGTTATTAAGTGGATTAACCCCTTTAGATTAGTCTCGGCCACTTCTCCCATCTGTCCACTTGAGCACCCCAGATATGGTTCTGCACGAGCACCGAGGGGATCACACACACACACACCTACACACACACACACACACACACACACACACACACACACACACACACACACCTACACACACTGCACAGCAAAAGAGGCTTTGTGGACAGCCTCATGTTTACATAAGGAAATCCTTTTCCATCTTACCCGCCGATCAAACCGCTTTATTCCACCCACAAGGGTTACGGCAGCCATAGAAAAATACAACGGGACTGTAAACGGTTAATGATTTAAACCTCAGCTGAGAACAGTTTACATGCAGCTCATAAACACAGTCGACACATTAAGGTTGAGCGAGTGACTCTGGGCTCTTTGATCGCAGCTGTTCCTCTGCTGGGACTTTAGGTTAAATAGGTTTTATGCACCGCGTACATTTCCAGTGATGCGTTTTATCTGTCTTACGGAACCGTATCCTCATCACAAGTAACCAAACGTAGAGAGGAAGAACAAACGTTGTTTGAAAAGCAGCTCCAAATGACAAAAGTGTGTTAAGAGAAGTAGAATCTCTTGGCAGTTTGAGTAGGAAAGTTGACACAGATCCAACTAAATTACATTGAGTTCAGATGAATTATTCAGCTTAGTTCTCTCCTTTGGTGTCTACATGTTTATGTCACTTTTCATCCAATCAAACAAACTCTTCATATTGGTCAGATTAAATGCAATTAGCCCAAATGTTTATCAAAATATAATATTTTCTCTCCATAAATGGCACCATGTGGAGTTTCATTATGTGAACGACCTTTGTTTCATGCATTTTACATCACTTTTGCAAAAAGAAAAGGAATCTGACTTTACATTACTTTTTAAACCAGCCTAGTTTCAATGTGTGGTAATACTAAGTAGATAATTAACTTCCATTACTTCTACACAAACAAGTTTCTAGTAGTTTGGAAAACTTAGTGCAGCCTGCACTAACAATCAATAACTTGCAAAAGGCTTAATATATATATAAAAAAAAAAATTCCCTTCTCACCCTTCGGGGGGTGGTCTCTTTCATCCTCTGAGCTCGGGTCCTCTACCAGAGGCCTGGGAGCTTGAGTGTTCTCAAGTTGTGACAGTAGTTGCCGTTTGTGGATGTTGGAACACTGAGCCACTAGTTGCTTAGCAGTTAGTGTTGACTGGGGATGTCGAAGTAACCATTCCTCCCACAGTCTTTGCATGTAGCCCCTCTGACTAGGGTTACTTGAGTAGTAGCATTTCAACAGATCCATGTTTTCACCTCTCGCCCATTTTCGTCTTGTTCCAGTAGCCCATTTTTCATCAGGGTGCTCTGGTTCCCCAGCA
>CAEGAF010024218.1:0-46933 GCA_903067075.1 Micropoecilia bifurca
CTACCACAATTCAATTCAAGAATAAATTAAATAAATCGGGACAAAAGTACAACTTTTACTTAAAAATCTACTTACAAAAATATTAGATGCAACTCAAAGTGAGTGTCTTTGTCTGGCTTTCTGATTTCTTACTATTTCCATAGTAAATAAGTCCACATCTACTCATTGACTTATGCAATAAAGTACAGCTTTTATTGAAAGCAAACAGTGCATTAGGAAGGGCTTAAATGCAAAACGTTTGAGCTATTAACTTTTTAATGCAAATTTAAGTAGACTAATAATTAGGCGTAGAACCTACTTAAATATTTCGAAGGGTATGTTTGGTCTTAAATTGAAATAATGATGGTCTTAAAAAGCATCCAATTGAAATTAGTGAAACTTGCACAACCACACCTGCTACTCCAGAAGACAAAGGTGACCAATGAGGAAACGGTATTAAAGCTGATGTTTTCTGCTGAGTATGGAAACACGGTAGCTGCAATTTGACTGATGTCCTTGTTTCTGTTAAGGTGCTCAATACTATGGACCAGCATGTGACGGAGAAATGGTTTCACGGAAAGCTTGGCGCTGGGCGGGACGGTCGGCAGATCGCCGAGAGGCTCCTGTCAGATTACTGCCAAGAGACCGGAGCTCCTGACGGCTCCTTCCTGGTCCGGGAGAGCGAAACCTTTGTAGGAGACTACACACTGTCGTTCTGGTAAATACTGCAGCCACAATGCTTTAAGACTTTTCTATGAGACTAGAAAAAAAAACCCTGAGAGAATAAACTGAGATCGATCAGTTTATTAGGAAGTAGCAAGTAAATCTGGCAAATTATAAAAGTGTTGATCTACAAGGTTTCTTCTTGTGTTTGCCTTTAAATAGAAGCAATAAAAACATGTTTGGTTCATGATGATTGACGTCTCGTTGGTCAGAAGCAAAACGTACATCAGTATTTATAACACCTGATGTACATATTGGTGGAGGGCTGCTGGTTTCGGCTGGTGTTTCTATCTTGAACCTGTTTGTTTTCTGCACAGTTGTGCAGAAAACAAACAGGAAAAAAAAATATTTTGCATCAACCAGTCAAAGTTCAGCTTTGAATTGAAATGCACTGTGATGAGCTCAGGAGGCCGCTGCAGAAATAAACGTCTAAAACAATCAATAAAAGGAAGCAACGTCTAAAATAGCAGCCACCATTTCTCCTCTGAGATATTGGAGGCTGATAAGGTCATACAGAAACGCTTCAAGAATTTTGCAGATAAACGTGGCCCTGCATGCTGCTCAGACATGCATTGCTTTTCGTTTTGAACAAATTATGCACCAAATTTTTACAATGAACTTGTAAAATAAATGTGTTAGTAACAATATGCAAATATGATTTTATTTTGTTTTGTCTTAGTGGTCAGTTAGGCTAGGCGTCATTTTTTCAACGTCCAGTTAAACATTTTACCATATTGAGATTAATCGAGGTAACTTTCTGCCAATGCACAAGCAGTGAAAATACGAAGTGGCACACGGTTGTTCTGACTTCCTCTCCTGTCCTCCCCTGCGGGACACTAGGCGGTTGGGGCGCGTGCAGCACTGCCGGATCCACTCTCGCCAGGAAGCTGGCAGCCCCAAGTTCTACCTGACGGATAACCTGGTGTTCGACTCGCTCTTCGCTCTGATCACCCACTACCAGCAGGTGGCGCTACGCTGCAACGAGTTTGAGATGAAGCTGACCGAGCCGGTGCCTCAGACCAACGCTCACGAGAGCAAGGAGTGAGTTTGCAGGAATCTTTTAAATTCCTAGAGAATGTTTTGATGATGATGTTGTTTACGGATGTGTTTGCTGTGTTCTTATTTAAACTCAGATTTTACCTGGCTTTGTTTTCTCTGATAAATTGATAACTTAGACCCATAGAATCAGAATGAAGTTATTCATGGTGTGTTTTGGGTTGTTTGTTTGTAGATGGTACCATGCCAACCTTTCCAGGAGCCAGGCAGAGAACATGCTGATGAGAGTTCCTCGTGACGGGGCTTTCCTAGTCAGGAAAAGGACAGAACCCAACTCTTTTGCCATTTCGTTCAGGTAACTCCATCCTGATGTCCTGTTGATTGATGTCTATATTATGCTTTTTAATCTATCTAGAGCTTTTATTTTAATTGACTAGACTTGATTTAGCCATTAGTGCAGCTCTCCAGTATTGACACCCTTGCATCCTTTCTGTTTTGTTTTCATTCTTAACTGCAGTGTTTTATTGGGGTTTTATGTGATGGACGAAACACAATCTACTATTAATAAGGTGGAAGGGAAATTACATGTTGTTCATCTAAACTAAAGTGAGCAGTCTGTTTGCATTCAGTTCTCTTTACTCCGATGCCCCTAATAAATTTCTATTGCAGTAGGAAATGACTGCTCATTTCCTACAGCAGTCACCTAATATCCAGAGTCCACCTGTGTGATTAATCTTGGTATGAATACCAAAGGATAAACTGAGCATGTAAAACAAATTGTTTTGAACATACACTAAAATATTGTGAGATCTTGCAGTAACATCTTATATTTTGATATTAAGATATTGTGATTTAATCTGACAGAAATTCTGCCCATAATGCAGAAACGGGTGATTCTACAAAGCAATGAGTAATAGTAACTGGATTCAAGTGTAAACTACAACTTTTGATTTTTAGTTTCTAAAAAATAGTGAAATTAAAAGCCTAATTTTCTGTCATGGTGTTTGTCCAAATACATTTAAATGTGGCTGCAAAATGTCCAACCTTTGTTGGACATTGCCTGCTTCAAAACTTTATACCTCACGTTCTCATTATGACCGTGTGGATTCTTGTTTGGTTTCAGGGCCGAGGGTAAAATCAAGCACTGCCGAGTGCTGCAGGAAGGTCAGGTTGTGTTGCTGGGCACCTCAGAGTTCGACAGCCTCGTCGATCTCATCAGTTATTATGAAAAGCATCCCCTGTATCGGAAAATGAAGCTACGCTATCCCATCAACGACGACACTCTGGAGAAGATAGGCACTGCTGTGAGTGCTATTCGCTGCTTTTTTACTAGACATTAATTAAAAATAAACAAACTCCACTAGTCGGAACTTTCCGCAGTCTGTAAACACTGCATGTTGGCCAACAGGAGCCAGACTACGGGTCGCTGTATGAGGGCAGGAATCCAGGTTTTTACGTCGAGGCCAATCAAATGCCAACTTTGAAGGTGAGTTTCCAGCGTCTCTTAACACTGGCGCTTCCTCACCGGTGCCGTTTGCCCGTCTAATGACTCTCTCTGGTTGTTCCAGTGTACAGTCAAAGCCATGTACGAGTATAAAGCTCAGAGAGACGACGAGCTCTCCTTCTCCAAGAACGCCGTCATCACCAACGTAGACAAACAGGAAGGTGGATGGTGAGTGAGAAGTGCAGGAAACAGTTCTTCCATTCGCAGAGATTGCATTTTGTTTCTAGGAACAGAACAAGAGCAGTGAGTGTGTTATAACAGAGTGGCGCTGTGTTAGAAATGCACTTTGACTTTTTGTGTTTGGCGCAGGTGGAAAGGTGACTGTGGAGGGAAGAAGCAGATGTGGTTCCCTGCAAACTACGTTGAGGAGATCAGCCAAGCGGCAGCGGAGCCGGACAGAACTGTGAGGATCGTCGCCTCGTTGTTTATTCCGCTGATCATCACTGATCTCTCTCATTGGATCCCTGCGTAATGTGGAATAAAATGTCAACAGAGATCAAAAACTTTGTAATCTGTTTTTCTTTTTTTTTGTCTTCTCCGTCATGCAGGAGATGACAGAAAACAGCCCTCTCGGAGATCTGCTGAGAGGAAGTGTGGATGTAACTTCCTGCCAGATTAGTGAGTAGCCCCTCCACTTCCTGTCAGCCTCTGCTGCAGGGCTGCAGAGCAACCTGCTACCTCGACAGCGGGCCCCATTTCAGGCTAAAAAATGGAGGCGTCTGCTTTCTGCGTTATTACTTTCCTGACTGCCGTTTTATCTGCCTCTTTCTTAATTCATTGCTCGTAGGGCTTGATTGTTTTATATAGCTTTTTACACGCTTTTATCTCATAGTTTGATCATGTTCAGACTAGGAAAACCACAGTGAATTAAATAAGGTTGTTCAAATTTTACCCACTGAGCATTCATTTGGAAACCAACATAAAGCTTCTGTTTAGACCAGTTTTATCAGTTTGCCTTTAAGCCACCAGGCTCCTGAGTTTTGAGAGTTTTATGAAGAAAACAATAAAGTTTACTGTGTTGGTTTTCATTTCATTCTCGCATTGTGAGGAGAATAACATTTGTCTTTAAGTGCCAAATAGTCAATTTTTTAAAAATATCGGACAGAGATGAGCTGAGCTATTTAATAAGACAAATGTTTAATCCAAACTAATCAGATCCTGTGTGAGAAAGGGTTCAAGTGTAAACCTCATCGCTGCGCTTCAGGTTTGGTTCCCCTGCAAACACCCAGACAGTTTTGCAGTAAATATAAGGAAGCATCTGACTGAAGACTGTATGAGCAGGTCATGACTATCAGAACATGCTTCCAGTTCAGTTTCAAGGCAGCAGAGATGATTTTCCACAGTAACTCTTCCTGGATGATGACATCATCATCATCACTTGCTGTGTTTTCGCCTTTGCCACCGCTCTTTATCTGACCATGTGGTTAGAAAGCTGGGCAGAGAAACGTTGGAGTCAATCTTTCCCCTTTATTATTGATTTAACAGATAGTTGGAACTTCCTCCTTCTCTCTCTGCTCTTTGGTTCTGCTCTGAATCCATGAAGTCTCCTTTTCAATTCCTCTAGGATTTGGAATTGTAGTTTACGTATTATCTGAGCCATTGAGATGCTTATCAGCTGCTCTCGATTGTAAAAACTATACCTTGTTGTCAAGGTTACACATCACAACAACTGGCCAAAAGTTTAAAAAAACAAAGAGAAAAAAAGAAAAAAAATCTGTCCAGCTGCACAGCATCCAAAACTAGAGGAAATAATTATCCTGACATCCATTGTCTCAGCCAATAAAAGAAGTATGAACAAATGAAGTTAAATATTGTCCCAGCAGATTCTCTTGTAGTATTTTTTTTTTTTGCGGCTCAACATCACCATCTAGTGGCGTTAAAATAAATCATTTTCATTTTAAGAAAAGTGAAGCAAAACATCTCAGGTCCAATTGTTAGTGTTTTGCACGTAATCTATATTTAACTGGATCTATTACTTGGTAACTTATGTAATTTGTGTTTATTATTTATTTATTAACCAAGGCTTAATGGAAGCCCAACATGATATGATAATGTGTTATTTCCCCCCCCTCTTTTTCTTTTCCCCTCTTCAGTCACCCGCACTGAAGGGAAGGGCAGCAGGCCGTTCGTCTTCTCTCTGGTTCAGAATAACACGGCGCAGGCCACTTTGCTGGACGTGGCTGCCAACAGCTTAGAGGAACTTCAAGACTGGAAGACAAAAATCCAGGAAGTCGCTGCGACGTCTGAGGCCAAGGTGAAGACGCAGATGCGAGATGCGTATCAGGAAATGCACATAAATATGAAGTCTGTCTCCTTTATAACAGCTGTAAATATTTAACAAGCACCAACAGTGCAGTACAGTGAATGCTAATGTTGTTTTCACACACACTGAGCTGTATGCTACCTTTACTGCTGCCATGTTTACGTTTTTGTGTTTCTGTGCTCAGCTGGAAGAGGGCAAGATAATGGAGAGGAGGAAGAAGATTGCGTTGGAGCTATCAGACCTTGTCATCTACTGCAGGCCGGTCCCGTTTGATGAAGAAAGTGAGGATAACACACAACCTCCGGATAGCGATGTGTGATGAAGTGAAACCTGTTCTGAGATCAACTGCATTTCCCGCCCTCTCTGCCTCACTCAGAGATTGGCACGGAGCGGGCCTGTTTCCAGGACATGTCCTCCTTTCCCGAGACCAAAGCGGAGAAGTACGTCAACAAAACCAAGGGGAAGAGGTTTCTGCAGTACAACCGGCTGCAGCTGTCCAGAATCTACCCCAGAGGCCAGCGGCTCGACTCCTCCAACTACGACCCGTTCCCCATGTGGCTCTGCGGCTCCCAGCTGGTCGCGCTCAACTTTCAGACTGCTGGTACGTCGAAGTGTAGACAGGAGAATTCATCTTTGGAGTTTCTTTTTTTATTATTATTGTTTCTGGGTTTTTTCCCCCCACTCATTTCACCTTGGTTGTCTATTTCCTCTCCGTCTGCCCACAGACAAGCCGATGCAGATGAACCAGGCGCTGTTCATGCTGAATGGAAGGAGCGGCTACGTCCTCCAGCCTCCCATCATGAGAGACGACTCCTTTGATCCCTTCGACAAAAACACACTACGCGGCGTAGACCAAGTCTCAATGAAAATAGAGGTAAAGTCAAAGGTTTAATTCTAGTAAAAAACTATAAGGAGAATTTATGAAGACGGCTTGGAAAAGTTGATTAATTGCAGTTTAGCTTCATTACTTACGAAATAAAATTAAGACTTGAGACGTGTTTAGGTACAACTAGGCCTGTCACCATAACAAGTTTTGCTGGACGATTAATTGTCTAAAAAATTATTGCGATAAACGATATTGTCTCAAGACCTTTTGACAATGATTTAATGGAAATGACTAATATGCATGCCATTTCCTGCCATAGATATTTTCTAAAAAACACATAACACTGGAACTAATAAACTAAACAACAAAAATAAAATGGATTCTCAGTCTCCATTAACAAAAACATACTTGAAAAAAAGGTAAATAAGATAAAACCAAAGTGGAAGTAAATACTACAGTTAACCAAAAGAGTGCAGATATGAAATCTGCATACTATATTGTCCTTCAATAATCACTAGGTTTAAATAGAGAAGATGGGCACATCCTGATGCAGTAGTTCATACTACACCATTTCTTAGCCCTATTCTCCCCTTACGACAATCTTGGATCGTTGGGCGATCCAAGATTGTTGTTGGTGATTTCGTAACCGATTATTCTGTAGTGTGTTATGGCTATCGGCTAATGTGTCTCCGGTTTTGAAATTACGAGCTGACAATCGGCCGTGTGCGCTGGACATCACACTAAGGAAATGAGGATGGGAGGGTCAGTGGAGATTACTGGAGTTTAGCCTTTTTTTATTCAGCGTCATCAACGGAAAGATTAAAAGGCAGGAAGAGACGATAAAGACGATAATTAAAATGAGGCCCATAGGATTAATTTATCGTGTGATCAATTGATTTATCGTTTATCGCAACAGGCCTAGGTACAACAGCATTAGTTATAGTTTTGCATGACAAAAATAAATGTAGTGAAGTTGGAGTTTTTGAATTCAAATGTAAAAAAGCCTGGAGGTGAAATATAATTAAAAAAGGCTGAAAATGAACTGAAATGGAGTCTTTATTTAAAATGCAACTTTGACATTTTTCATTCATATAAATAGTTCTAATGAAATGTGTTTTTTATTATTAGATTAATTTTTTTTAGATGTGTTGTGCACAGATATTTTCTTGAACTGTGCATTCATTCTTAAAATAATTAAAATCAATTAATACTTTATATTCGAGGCTTTTAATTAATTCTGTGCATTTGGGGTTTGATTCATTTTCCACAAAGGTTTCTATTTTGATTCAGGAGGTAAGGACTTGATGGAGTCGGTCATGTGTGATTTTATACACTTCAGCTATAAAAGTTAAATAACTTTAAAAACAGAAAAGACCCTCTAATCCTTTTTCTCTCTGTAAAAAAAGGATTAGAGTATTAGAAATGATTCTTTACGGTCAGAAATCCTATTTTCCATCTTTAGCTCCTTCCATCAATTCTTCAGCTGCTTTCAATCAGAAGAAACATGTTGGTAAACTGAAGATTATTTTAAATTTAATTTTGCCCTTTACCGTATCGCTGCCCTTGTTTTGTTTGACTTCGACACGGTAAGCGTAGCAGCGACAGCCCTGGTTTCAGCAATGTTTGTATACTTCAGTCGGCTGTTGTAGGGAACACAACTAAGCAAGAAGGGTGCAGAGATGGGAAACCACCTCCTAAGAGGAGCTGTGAGATTGTTGTTCCCCCTCAGCTCAGTCTAACCAGGGCTGTATTTCTCAGGCTTTCAGTTCTTTGTGGTAATTTGCCACAGAACAACTTTGCTCACAGCAACCTGGTTTTTTCTTTTTCTTCTTCTGCATGCACTGTTCACCACGCTGCACGTTTTCTATGCTTGCAAACTCCCAGACTGCATCCGCATTTCAGAGATGTGAATTTATTTTTAAATTGAAGTCTAAATACCTCAAAACAAGTCAAAAGCAGTTTAGCAATAATTGTAAATCAAGCAGTGTGAGAAATCATACATTTCAAACTGACTGAAATTATATGCAAAAAGTAGAAACGAGTCATACAGGTCCAGCTCAGCAGAACAAATCTAAATTAAAAATAAAAAGTAATGAATGATTGCATGCGTATTTGTAATTTGAGGCGTGATAAGGAGTTTTTCACTGCTTTTTCTTTCAAGGTTTTGGGCGCTCGGCATCTCCCGAAGCACGGCAGAGGCATCGTCTCTCCTCTCATCGAGATCGAGGTGTGTGGGGCCGACTACGACAACGACAAGCAGAAAACGGAATCCGCAGGTGAGCGCCGCTTCCACTGCAGCCGCAGATCTCTCTTCCAGGAACAGGCCTACGCGCCAAAACCGTAGGAAGGAGTTATTTTAAAATTTATTTTTTCATTGTTTATTGGATCAATTACCCTTTGTGTAAAATTTTCTTTGTGGTCCTAGAAAAACAGGAAGTTGTGCAAACAATTTGGCCTTGTCTGGGAATACAAAAGCAAAACATTGTGCAGCGTTGACATAATCGTAGTTTGTCAGGCGGGATGGTCGGCGTAGAAACTTATGGGTTTTTTTTTCTAAACATGTTGTAGATTTTAGTTTTTGTGTTTTTCAAATTAATCCAGTTGAATGAGTCATCAGAGCTTCTATTAGTGCAGTGATGCTCTGACCAGCTTTTATTTCAATAAAGGAAATAAAAGCCAGCAACTACAATGTTGTTGTAGTTGGTGGAATGTGGGAAAGGAGCGCCACACTGCCCCCTGGTGGCAGAGCCACGATGGTGTCTCCAAAGTGAGCATCATTCACACAGATTTTATTTAAAAAAAAATCTTAATCAGATCCAATTCAGATCCTCTGTCTGGGTTGGTGATGTAAAGACCAAATATTATGTAGTATATAACTGTCATTATACGGGAAAATCTTCTCTTAGCTGTTATTAGTAATATTGATCTGACTGAATGTTTTAGGCCTGATTTTTCTGTTGGAGGGAGTAATAAATGAATGCAAACAATTCTTCATAGGTTTCCAGCCGGTTATGTTTTAGTGCAATTATTCTGCATATCTTGTTTTGAGGAAAATATAAAGTTGATTACATCATTTATGGATGCATATTGTATAGTTCTCATGTTTCTCTGATCATTTCTTATTTGGTATCAGTTAATGAGGTTGCTTAGCGATTATTTACAAAAAATTCTCATCAGCCTCGTATCTGATTCGGTTTGAGAGCTCTGAGTACATAACTTGTCAAAAGGGCTGATATTGGTATAGAACAATGGTTCTCTGAAGAATAGTAATAGAATGATTATTGGAAATTATTCCCTCATACAATCAATTAGTCAATTCTAAATCAAATTAACCTAATGTAACAATTCTGTAAAGAAACGAAACAAAAGCTCAGCTCAGTATTCCTGGATTTCTGAGTGTCTCATGTTGCTCCAATGTCTGCGGTCTCTTCCAGCTGACAACGGCCTGAACCCGACTTGGCCCAGGAAGTCCTTCTCCTTCACCGTCTGCAACTCTGCCTTTGCTTTCCTGC
The DNA here is from genome assembly GCA_903067075.1 of Micropoecilia bifurca. Classification (NCBI taxonomy): domain Eukaryota; kingdom Metazoa; phylum Chordata; class Actinopteri; order Cyprinodontiformes; family Poeciliidae; genus Micropoecilia; species Micropoecilia bifurca. The sequence continues at coordinate 9,804 of CAEGAF010024218.1, forward strand.
GCTTCGGGGTTTATGAAATCGACATGTTCAACGACCAAAACTTTCTGGCTCAGGCGACGTTCCCCATTCAGAGCCTCAAGACAGGTGTGTGTGCATGTGTGTGTCTTTGCCTTTGAGAGGAAACTCTCAATGCTGTGTGGATGTAGACAGTTGTAAATGTGCGTGTTTGTGTTTTTCAGGCTACAGGTCTGTACCGCTGAAGAACAGCTACAGTGAAGATCTGGAGTTGGCTTCTCTGTTGGTCCACATGGAAATCACCAGAGGCAGGGTGGGTTAGTCTCTTTAACCGAGCTCCTTCTAAACCTGCTGGGTTCTAAAAGCCATAAGACAACATGCACTTGCTTCATATAGATGTTATTGTTCTATGACTAAGATGTTATTTTAATGCTAAACCAGGAGGTTTGCTGTTTTTAGTCGAGTAAAGCCGCAAGAGTATTTTTATTTTCTTGGCTTTATGCAAAGACAGTTAAAAGTGTCCCGACACTCACAACTCTGGGAGAATCGATTCTCTCACCTATGAAGAAGTGATACTCGACTATTTCACTCGTCTATTTACAGATTCATATCTGGAGCTGCATGTTGACACCTGCTCTAGGTGTGAGAACATGTCACTGACCAGTGTGAGATGAGGGGAAAGCGTGTATATATTTTACAAATTGTTAAATATAATTCCAACCTAGTAGATTTACATTGGTATTTTGTATGCAAGTGTTATATTCTAGGTTTTAAAATGCATTAATTTATTATTTTAGACAAAATTTTAAATCAATATCTTTATTGATGTTAAACCCTGATGAGATTATGGTATCTCCATAAGACAGCTTCTGCCACTTCTGTAGCTTTGCACCAAAAACGTAAACTTTATGTTGTAAATGGGGCATTTTATTTCGGTGTCGGTGGTGGTGTTCATTATTTAAAATGTAAATACTATTTTTAAGTCAATTGTACAAACTGAATAAAATCTGTTGAGAAATTTTCCAGTTTAGGTTTTTTTTTCTTTTAAGTCTTTGGTTTTTACCATTGGATGGGGTTTCTGGGGGATACGATAGTTTCAACACACCGCCGCCTTCACCTACGTTTGTTTGTAACCTTTACTTAACGAGGAAGAGAAAAAACTCAGCGAGATTAAAAATTTCATTCATCAGCGTCCTGGGCTACACGAGACAATTTGAACCTCCGAAACGTTTTAAATGTAAAGGTGAAAACTGTTCAATAAAACCATTTCCTCAATCTTTGGATCCTGCTATAATCCCTTCCAGTAATGAGGAGCAGAATATTTAAAGCGCTCTTTCCCAGTTCTGTCCTGGTAATTTGAATCTCACTTCAGAGTTGGACTAGATGCAGGAGCTGAGTGGAAATTCACACCAAGCAGAAATAGAGAGGAAAGGTGAGAGTAGCGACTGATAAACAGCAGGATTTTCTCCTCCTGTCATCAGCTGGTGAGTCAATCAGACTTTGAACTGGAGACGAATTCAAGCCGTTTGGTTGAAATAGTTACAAATATAGATTAAAAAAATGTGAATACGGTGAAAGTTCAATACTTTCTGTTTCTCGTTTGCAAAAGTGAAACCTTTATGCACATCCTTTAGGTCAGACTACAAAATATACTGGCTGGCACAAAAAAGGAAGAATCCTTTTAATGTTTTGTAACATCATTTCAGCCCAGTGAGTCGTTGTCACCTTGTAAAATTCCCCCACGTCATCAGGGAAGAACCAATTAGTTGATTAAATAATCTGGTCCTTCAGGTCAGCTGACCTCATAATGTTGCTGACCTTTGACCTGACCACCCCCTCCAGATCATAGTGCTTCCTTCTTACCCTGATGCGACTGTCGCTCTGCAAGAGAGTAAATCTGGACTCATCAGATGACATCTTTATGCCTCCGTCCAAATTAAAGCCTTTTTTCCTCCGGTTAGCCTCACTGATTAGTGGTTTTATGGTCACACAGCTGTTCAGTCCCAGTTCCTTGAGTTTCCCATGACAAAATGCTCTTACTTTCTCTACCAAGGATGGTTCTGATTTCTACTCTGGTTTTTCTTTAATTTGGTGTCGCCAAACGCTCAGTTGATCACAAATTTCTTTTATCCAACCACATTCCTTCCTCAGACGATGATGGTTCCCCCCTTCTAGTTTTTAATAATGTATTGATATTAGTTTCTCCAGTCTCCTTAGACGATTTGTCTGCTTGATGCCAATGATTTGACTTTTCTTAAACGGACTAACATCCTTGTTTAAGAAACGAGAGGCGGTCACTCTTTTCATCAGCTGGTGTGGAAAAACTTTCCAGCTGGAAGACGGTCACCAGTGTAACTGTCCAATAGGAAAGTCCTGCTGGAAAAAGAACCCGGCATCTCCATGCAGCTTGTCAACAGAATGAAGTGTGAGCTGCTGTAAAACTTGGTTTGGTGTTGGAAACGTCACACTGGACTTTAAGCAACGAGGCTTCTGTGCCTCTTCACTTTTCCTCCAAATTCTATGACCTTCATTTCCAAATGAAATGTGAAGTTTACTTTCATTTCAAAGGATGACTTTGAACATCTAAACGACAGCGCAGTTAATTTTCTCCTTAGTCCAGGTAAGATGCTTCTGATGTGTCTTGATCAGCCGATTGGACATTGATCGATTTGTGCGCTGGAACCTGATGACTCCAGCCTCAGTTCACTGAATGGATTTTGCTTTTCCTTTCACCCAGCTTTCTGCGAATTATGCTTTACCTCTTTTTACAATATTCTACTTTCCTGGTGCACTGAATTTTGAGATTTTGTTACCTGTGAGCGACAATCTCTAAAACGACAAGAGGCGTCGGCTTGTAATGGTTTGAAACTTTCACTTCCTTAAATTAATGACTAAATTGTTGAACTTTTTCTTCATGTTCTAAAATTTTGAGCTGTGTTTGTAGTAGAAGTCGCTTCAGATTTCTGCTGAACGTCTTGCTCTCTCTCACTCCAGTCTCGACAAACAGTTTCTCTTTAAATAGCTTCAGGCTTCCTGTCCCTTCATTCTCACCTTCCCGATGATAAAAATAGCTCCAAGTCGTCTTTACTTTGTAACAAGCTGCATCCTGTTCAAACAAGTCATTACAACTCCTCTAACTTGGAAGACGTGATGATCGCGCAGCTTGATCTCCTCTTCTTTTAGCTGTTGAGAAAATCTCTCGTCTTCCTTTTCTTTGGCCCCGAACCCGGTCAAATAAAAGCTTTTACTGTCGGACCAGCGGCTGTGCTGACCCTGGATCATCTCTCCTGTTTTGCTCCGTGGTTTCCAGGATGAGAACGGGGAAGTCCTGAGCCCGTTCTCGGCGGCGGGGAGCGTGTCGCTGCCGGCGGCGGTGGCGGCGGCGCAGGCGGGACGAGAGCTGGGCTCCGTGTCCTCGACGTCGTCCAACACGTCTCCACTGCCCCAGTCGCCGGCTCAGGCCATGTCCTACAGAGGGAGGGAGGGCTCGTTCGAATCCCGCTACCAGTCGCCCATCGACGACTTCAGGGTGTCCCAAGAGGCGCTGCTGGACCAGATGGACCCTCAGAACCGAAGGTGAGCGTGTGGACAGCTGGAGAGCTGGACAGCTGCTGCTGCTGCTGGTTGTCAGGAGGACGTGAACCTCACCCTCCCCTCCGTCTTCTCTCCAGGATGCTGCGGAGGACCAGTCGCCTCTCCCCGTACTGATGATGTCACTGACTGCTGTGTGATTGCTGTTTCCATGGAAACGCTCACCACCGCTTTGGCCTACATTTCAGGCAGCTCTCCCTCCCCTTCGATTCCCCCTACAGACCCCCCCCCCCTCCACTCCCCACATCACCGCCTCTGTGTCCCACCGAGGAGGAGGGAAAGACGCCGGCGGGGTGGAGGGACAGGAAGCAGACGGCGGCAGACAGGAAGAGGAAACTGGAAGGCTGGAGGAGTCCTGGACTGTGATTTCCAGTGTTGTTGTCGCCGTCGTCGTGACAACAGCTGCTGAGCTTGGAGACCAAGTGGAAGAAAAGGGATAGAGCTGGTTCCGGTTCCAGTTCCTCCTCTCTCTGCTGTTTGGACAGATATTTATTCCTGCTGCGCCGTCGGCCGGAGAGCGGCGGCGGCCGGCCTGCTCTCAAAGAGCTCCTGTCTCCATGTTTTAAAATATTCCACTTATTTAAACCTTTAAACATTCATAATGTGACTTCATGTCGGCGTGAACCATGAGGGCTTTCTACGGCTACGTTTTAACCTCGCTCTGCTTCGTGACGGACAGTTTACGTGCCTCCGCTCCGACTCTGACCTCCTGAAGACTCAGAGGCGTTTCTGTTTTTATTGTTGTTATTGTAATTATTAAAGGCGGGAGGAAACGGCTTTGTGTTCCAGGGAGCATCGCGTTTCTCACTTACATTCCAGCAAATACAAAAGCTGCACATCGTTCCATCGTCTTGCTTTGCTAACCGGCTTCACTGACCCCTCTGGCACCTTGGCCATGTGGTGATGGAGGTCAGGCCTGGACTCTGGTGGTGACTGATTGTCGTTTCTTTTCTGGGTTTCTGTTTGCACCCGCTGCCATCATGTTCTTATCCACATCAGTGTCTTAAAACACGCACTTGGTAAACAATGCATGTTTAAGATGTTCAAAATTCATCTGAGGAATGCCAGAGAACAGGAATAACCTGGTTTCACCGTTCAGCTTTTTAGTTTTGAGAAGGTATGTCGCATATTTGGCCTCTACTTTTCAAAATGGCCTCCAAACGTATCATCCCTCAGGTTGAGCCAAAACTTTATTTCTGGTGAAGAGATTCTTTTGTCTCTTGCCTGATTTAGTGGCATTTTAAATCGACTGATTTCCAGCAGATGTCTAAATTTCAACAACCCCAAATCATAATGCTGCCACCACCATGTTTCACTGTGTTCTGCCAGAGGTGCTTTGTGTTTTTCCTGTTCAAATTCTAACTTATGGTAGTCATGTTTAAGTTCGTAGCAGATTCTCTTATGATGTTTTGAGAGATTTTATCCAAGCTTTGATCTTTTTAATCTAGCAAATGTTCTTTTTTTTATTATCCTGACAGTTTGAGAAATACAAGAAATTTATGTTTAAGTTCTATCACACAGGCTGCGTCACATTAAAAGTGTAAAGGCCTTTAAAAAATAATCTTTTTTTTAATCAAAATAACATAAATTTTAACAGCGGTGTGTAAACTTAAGATTCACACAGGAGTCTCTGCATTGATGCTGTTCATTCTGCTCATTCCTAATACAGGGATATTCATGCTGGAGTTATGGGTAAATAAAATAAAAACAAGATGGGACTTTGTAACAGTGACCCAGCTTTGCAGCCCAGTATCCCAGTCTGGATCGCTTTCTGCTGATGAATTCAGATGTAGGTCGATTCTGAAGCGTCACTGAAAAGGACTCAGCTCTGCTCACACGGCTTTCTGCTTTTTCCCGTGTGTTTTTGGTGCAGGTGGTTTTTGGTCACAGTATTAAGATAAACGAGTATTGAAGACCGGCAGTGAATAAATGATAATGAACGAAAGGTCCAAAGAGTTCAGCTCACCGCTGCGTCTCGTCGTTACATGCCTGGAAACGGATTAGCCTTTAGCTGGACTCAAGGTCCAGACTCGCTGGACAAACAAGTGTTTTCCCTGATTTGACTGAACGGTCGATGATATTCAGATTCTTGCTCAGTGTTTTGAGACGCATTTTAAGCCATAAAGGACGATGTAAGGTGAAGGCGGGGGGGTCATCATGCTGGACAGCTGGGGCATTTTGTTGCATTTGCACTCGATTGTTATCCCAAAGCTCCTTTTGTGTGTGTGTGTGTGTGTGTGTGTGTGTGTGTGTGTGTGTGTGTGTGTGTGTGTGTGTGTGTGTGTGTAGCAATGCATTGCTCTCATTTCTGGCCTATCTCCACACACACACCACATTGAAGCCACATTCCCCACAGCCCATGGTCACGTATTTTGATGGTTTGCTGCTCGGCACCTTGTGAGCACGTGCAGAACGACTCAGCTGTTTGATGTTGTCGGACTTTCTCCATATTGACGTCAAATCAAGCTGAATAACAAAAGACGCCTGTGTGGAGCCTTTAACTGTAATTTGTTTCACTTTTCTTTGTTGTAATTTTATTGATTTTTCTTTCTGCTAGCGTCGGCCTCATTTTACATTTGCCTTCCTGTAATGTGCCTAAACCTCAATGACGAGAAGTATTAATTTTAATTTTTAATTTTTTTTGCCTTTCATATGGAACATATTCAAGCCTGAAAAGTAAATAAAATACTCACTGCTTTATACATCCTTTCTGGTCCTTATTTTTCTTATCAAATTGTTCATTGAGGCGCAGACGCTTGTTTTTTAAACTTCCGGGAAACTGAACGGAAATGAACGGCTTTAAGACGTGTGAACAGCCGACGGACATGAGGATGAATAATCGAACAGAACCGATAGTCACCTGGAAGCTAAGGGCATAAATTTAACTTGTCTGAAATAATTTGGTATTTTAAATGGGAAACGTATTTATAGAAGTTGAGTTTTTTTCATTTTAATTTTTTTTGTCCAAAACAAAAAGTGAATTTGATTGGAATTTTATGTGATGAACCAACATAAAATGGACAACAACCAGATGGAAGGAAACAGTTTTCAAAAATGATTCCAAAGTAAAATCTGAAATTTGTTGCATGTGTATAAAGTAATACATTGTAAATCCACATTTTTACAGCTGCAGATGTTTTGAGGCATGTAAATCTCTGCACATCTAAATACTAAACACTTTCAGCTATCCTTGGCAGAACAGTAACTAGGAGCATCTAATTTTGAATCTGGACTTTGACTGAGCCATTCTCTCCTGCATATTTGCTTTAAACTAACGCTGGGTTGACCAAAGGTTGGGCTTTTTGTAGCCAACAGAATGTTTTTTCTGAATCCCTGATTTAAGAAATAAGTGAATCTTTAGGGTGCAGGAAGCCTTTGAGAAATGCAAAATGTTAAAATTGAAAATGCTAGGTACAACCTAAGACATTTAGGTTGCTTTGCATTCTTTTTGCTTTCATTTTAATGTAAGTAGGACCAAAAACATCCAGCAACTCTTAGAAGTGGCTTAAGAAAACTCAATTACAAACACTCTCCCTATGTATTTTCCAGCCATTTTATAGCCCAATAAATGATCACCTTTACTTATCAACTACTGTATTTATCAAACCCAACTGCAATTGGCCCGTGTCTTTTTAAGCACGTCAACTTCTACGCCGTTTATATCACATTAAATCTCAGTAAAATTAAGTTTAAAGTTTCTGTATTTCATCTTCTAAACAAATGATCCTTCAAACAGTAAAGTTTCAGATGGTTTTGTTTGGTTCCCTCATCTTGGACCAGTGAAGGAGAAACAGGTTTGAAATCTTTACATTCTGTTTATTCTCCAAATGCATCGGTAAAAATTGTACATCGAGCATAAGTATGGAACTCTGGTAAAAGTTCAGATCTTTTGCATTTGTTCCTAAGAAAGTTCCATAAAAACAAACGAGACGTAGAGAAGCACTCGATGCTATGAGAAGATCCGAACTCCGTGTGGTTTTAGCGCGACGTCCCATTCCTTCGGACATCGCAGGGTGTCCACCTCCACTCCAAACGTCTCCCAGACCAAAGTCTGTCCGTTCCGAGCAGAGAAAACGCACCGACAGCAGCCAAGTTTGGACGTGTAGCTGAGCAGACAGAGCAAGACTGGGAAAAAGAAAAAGTTCATCTAAGGCCTTGGCAAAAGAAAGCCCAGCGGCGACGACTTGATAAACTTCCCATCACTCTTTGTCAGACCTCCGTCCACCAAACACGTGGTCATCGAGTAAAAACCGGGATGATGGCGTCACATGGCACACGGAGGGACCGAGGGCTGGCTCTGGTGTCCGTCCCTAGTAGAGGTCAGTTTCAAACCACTGATCCGGTTACAAACCATCTGCTGTCCTGCCGGAACAAAGACCACCTGCCTTGTGAACTCTGTCCTCATACTAAGGCCTCTTCACTTCCTGGAGAGGGAAAAAAAGAGACAACAAATGAATCAGAAAAGATGTAAATCTATATTTGAGCTGTTCAGTTGGGCCAGACAGGCAGGAAGTGAGTATCTGCCACAGCAAGCCTCATTACTCATCATCATAATATTGGTGTGTTTGTAGGTTCCACCCTGGTATTTCTGTGCCACCTGATCATTACACACACACACACACACACACACACACACACACACACACACACACACACACACACACACACACACACACACACACAGCTGTTGACGCAGCACTCAATTTCTCCCACAAATGACATCAGTCTTTTAAATGTATCTTTTGTTGCATTTAATTATTAAAATGTGTGTGAGTGGTAACTTCATGAAAAAGTCAAATTTTACTTTACACACACATTTTTCTTGTAGTAAAAACAAAACAACACCAGCCATGGAGTCCAGTACCTGTAGCAGCAGCAGAGCCGTCGGCGCCGCCCTCCTCCCCGCACACCGACGGCTCCATCTTCTCCTCCGTCCCGCCGCCTGGCTGTGGCTCCGGAGCCGAGGATCCTGTCGTCGGCGCCGCTTCCTCTGCGGCGACGGCTCCCGTTGCCACCCGCTGTGCAGCGCTTTGCTTAGCGTCGGGCGTCGCTCCCCTGGTGGAGAACCAATGTCGCACCAAGTCGCTCGTCAGACCAGTCTTCTCAGCCAGATCCTTTAACTAGGACGGAATAATAAAGGCTTTATTAATTAGATGCAGGCAAATGTTACAGCTGAACACCTTGAGACTGTAAGGAAACCATTAGGTTGGTTCTGATTCGTCCTTGGTTCAATTTTTGGGGTTGAGACTTTTCTTGTTTAGACAGTTATTCACTCTGGTTAGAAAATCTTGGCTTCTTTCCACTCTCTCTCCGATGTGGAACTAAATCTCTTATTGTGATCTAACTGTTTTTATTTCTTATAATCTAACAGAAAACAAATACTGCATGCAGAGTCCTTCCAGATATTGATATGGTGATTGTGTGAGAATATTGTGCAGCTCCAATCATTAGAAATGTCATATATTAAATATTTACTACTTGTTCATACCGGTTGTTTTGTTTTGCTACTTTGCTTTAATCAAATAATTCCTGTCATACATTGGGGACATGGATAATAGATGAGGAAGAAAAAAATGTTTATTAAACCCAAATAAAACACCAAAAGGAGAAACTTTTTTTCTCTATACAAATAAACAAAACTACTACTTGAAGTTTGTCTCTGGAGTCAGAGGATAAAAACAGCAAAGATGATTTCACTCACAATAACATCTGAAACTTTGCTCTTTCATCAGGAGTTTTTTACTCCATGTAGTTCAGTGAACAAAAGACTCTCATCTCTTTGGAGATAAAAGATGACAGATGAATTTAGGAGGAATCAAGACCTGAGGTGTGTCTTAAACTTCAAAGCTCTCAGCTACGAAGGAGCTTCCTGAGAATCCCCTCGGCAAACAGAGCAGCTCGTATCTGAACAAAACATTTATATACATATATTATTTTTTTTAAACTATCTAAAATATCACTCACTGTGTTGTGAGAGTTTCATGGTACAACGACGACAGTTTTACGGCTTTATGGTGCCTAATGTGAACCAACTGCTGATACTCAAAAACAGAAAAGCATCAGCAACATTTTTTTAGACTCATATTATTGTTGATATTTATATGGAGACAAAAACAAAAATACAGGATTGACATCTGTAAGTTTAGTAAACTCTTTCACGTACTTATTGCACAAAACGTTTCACCTCCTTGTTGTTCTGCTCGCTTGTTGATTAGCTGAGCTGCTCAACCATTTAAAAACCAGTGTTAATAAATAAGTCACAGGCGTGTTGATCACTTGAATAGTTAACCTTCGATCTTCTGATTGAAAATCAATCATTATTATTCAGACTCTTTAAATAAATATTGTAACATTATTACTAAACATTGTCCCATCCTTTTTCTTTTTTTACACCATTTGGTTTTTATGCGTCAAATAGAGCTGGGACTTTAAAATGCTCATTTTGATTAATTAAATACATTAATTTTAACATGTTAAAATGTTTTAATGCAGTTAATCACTTTACACATACAGAACTCCTGAGTCAGAAGCTTTTTATAAATGTGTTTCTGGTACGTTCATGAATCTGATGCACAAATTAGATCCGCTAACAGCAGCAACGGACGACAAAGCGGCTTTTCCTCATTTGTGCTTCAAAAAGTGATTTGATGGAAGAAGTTGTGTGAAACTGCAAATAGGAGGAGAGCAGAGGTTCCCAACGGCAACATCCACATTTCTAGTAATTATAGCATAGTGATTATTTTTTCATCAAAATAACATGAAGGTTCAGAGGTTCCTGAAAGCTGAAAGTGTTTATTGGCACTTTGCACCAATCTGATGGTTTAATGGCCTGAATAATTAAAAACAATAAATGTTTTGTTGTTGAGCTTATATGTGTCTATTTATTCAAAAATGTTTGCAAAAAGGGGCTATGAAGTTAAAGCGATTATTTTGTTGAAATACTGTTGTTGATTGAAGTACAATGAAATTTGAATAATTGCAGGATTTGCAGAGTGGTCAGAAAGGAAATGACCAGTACCTGGGAGTCGTCCAGCCGGCCGTGGGCGTCCAGATGCTCCTGCAGGACCTTGGATCCGTCCCTCTGCAGCTCCTCCTCCAGGGCCAGGTTCTGGTACTCCTCCAGCCACTTCAGCAGTCCGTTCTTCTGGACGTAGCGGGAGTCCCCGAACCAGCGCACCACCTCGGGTCGGGGCAGCCCCGTTCCTGAGATGAGCTCATCGTACTGAGTGGCGCTGGGCCACTGGGTTCGGGCGTAGACTTGCTTTAGCAGGTGGAGCTGCTCCGCCGTCTTCTTCCCTCGGACGGCTGAGGGTTTGGGGGAGTGGGAGGTTTTCTGTGTTGGGGTGGAAGGGTGGGAAGGTTTAGTGCTGGTGGAAGAGGTGGGGCCCTGGGTGGAGCCAGGCGTGCTGCCGGCCTGAGAGCTCGTGCTACCAGATCCCTCCCCCTCTGCTTTACTGCTAGCCTCAGTCACCTTCAGCATCTTCAGATTTATTTTGATGGGGTTCACTTTCGGTTCCCCTGAACCGTCATCCCTCTGCCTCTCTTCTCCATCCACCTCCATCTCCTCCTCGTCCTCCTTCGGCTCCCGCTCCGCCTCCTCCTTCTTCTTCTCGGCAGCCACTCGCTTCCTCTTCTCAGCAAACCAGCCGTGAATCTCCCGCCGCGTCATCTTGGTCTCAGATCGCAGCCGGTCCACTTCTTCTCCTGACGGGTCGGCGTTCTGGGCAAAGCTGGCCTCCAGGGCGATCACCTGAACGCGACACACGCAAAGAGATGAGTATTATTGTCAAAATCATGAGAAGGTTATTTATTTTAGTTATTTAGTGTTCCCATGTTCTGAACTCCAGCACTGAAGGATAGTCGGAGCTCATTTTGCGCGATTTACTGCATCGACTACGTCAGAGGGATTAGCCAGCTAATCAAACGCAGTCGGGTTCTGGTACAAAGTCCAACGGGAAATGAAATCAGCATCTCCATAAAGCTTATCAGTGGCAAAGAGAACTCCTACAGATGACACGGCTAATCAAATCATCACTGGTTCTCTGGATTTCAAATTTTAAATAAAGAGAAAAATGTGCTTTTATCTGAGAAAACACGAAGTCACAGTTAAGGCCTTTTTCTCCCAAGTTAGCTTCTGACCTCATCTCTGGGTCAGGATGGCTCCAGACGAGAAAAGCAGGAGCTGAAGACCAAATGAATCTCTGCTCCAGACATGCTTCAGTTTGTCCAGGATGATGAAGTTTTTGTGTGTGATTGTTGCAGCCTAAAATTAATGATTTTTGGCACCTTTATCAAAAGCTTGTGGTCAAATTTGCACATTTTTATTTTGCCTTATTTTTGGCCAGACATGGTCTTGCAAAAAAGTTTAAATTGCTGCACATTATTTACCAAATGACAGAATTTTAACTATTTTAAGTATCTTCATGAAATAGCACCTTTAATCCATATGAAGTCCTGAGGATTTGTCAAAATATTCAGGACATGAAGATTTTGGAAAGTGTTACCAATTAGCGTTACCTACGTTTTCTTCTTGCGGATTCGGTTTTCAAGAGACATTGTGAAACAGGAAGTGAAATTAGCAGAGGGCTAAAAGAATTGGTCAAAATTCAGCAGTTGCAGTGAGGGAGAGTTCGGGTCTCACCTGGTGGGGGTCTCTCTCCTTGTAGCGGACGGCTGTGAAGTCAGGCGAGTGCAACCTGAAGAGCCTCTTGGAAGGAGTGGAGGGCGATGTGGGGGTCTGTGCTGGCGGGGGGCTCTGGGTGGCGGTGCCGGAGTTGTGCTGGGGAGTTTTGGCACCGGAGTTGCTGCTGCTACTTTCCGACAGATCAACAGGGGCGTTACAGCCGGCGGCGGCGGCGCTGCTACCAGGCGTACCTCCGCCGTTCGCCGCCCCACCGCTGGGCTTACTCTGCCCACCCGTGCCGGAGCGGGAGCCCTTGCAGTTGCGGAAGTGATAGCGTCTGTCGCTGAACCACTTGCGGACCTCGCGCACCGTGAGGCCGGTGAGGCCGATGAGGCGGTCGACCTCCTCCTGGTCGGGCCACTGGCTCACCAGGAAGCTGTCCTTCAGGGTGCTGAGCTGCTCCTGGGACTTCTTGCCTTTGTAAAAGCTGGGGTCCAGGAAGGCGCTGGAGGGGGTCCGGGAGCCAGAGCTGCTTCCCGGACCTGCAGGAGTCGGGGAGGAGGACTTGGAGGCGGGCGATGAAGCATCCTCCATTTTGATGGTTGGTGAGTCACAACCAGAAGGATCTGCGTCCTCAGTTCCTGCACTGGCCAGGTTGTGATGGTTGCTGCTACCATTAGCATCTTTGCTCTTCAGGTTTTCACAGCTGCTGATGACGGCTTTGTTTTCCGTTGGGGTCTTACTGTCCATCTGACCCGCGCCGCCGCTGCCCGGTTTACTGTCCGTGTTTCTGGCGCTAGCACGGCTGCTGACATCACTGCTATTTTTCTCGCTGGAGTTAGCATTAGCACTGGCATGTTTACCATTGACACTGCTCCCCTTAGCGTTGCTATGACTACTACTTCCAAGACTAAGGTTGATGACACCACCCTCAGTGCTGCTGGTGCTGTTGGTGCTGCTGGCCCCCCCTCCCACAGCTTTACTGCTGCCCACCATTCCCACCAGCATGCTGGGGCTTTTGTCCGCCACCAGAGCCGCGGCGGGTCGGGCCTGCATCGTGGGCCGAGCCGCCGCCTGGGGCTTGGGCGTGACCGCCAGGGCCACAGGGGCACTGCTGACCTGGATTCCGTTTGCCACAACGGGCTGCGTGACGATTACGCCGCCCGGGCTGACGAGGGACCCCTGCAGGAACTGAGGGATCCCGGTGGGCCCCAGCGAGGCGGGCAGCACTGTGATGGTGTGTGGCGCCGGGCTGTGGTGACTCTGGGTTTGGTTCTGGGAGCTGACCGGCGCCGTCTGGATGATGGTGTTGAACATCTTCCTCCTGGCCTCCTCGATCTCCTCCGGGGACCAGCTGATGCCTTGCTTCAGCCGCTGAGCTGTGAACCAGATCTTGATCTGCTCCTCGGGGAATTTGGTGACGACGGTCAGGTAGCACAGCTCAGCCTTGGTGGGGTACGGGAACTTGCTGAAGGACGTCTTCAGGAAGGAGGAGGAGTCCATGGAGGCACTGTAGGTGGGGATGCTGCTCAGAGGGATCATCACCTGCAGGGAGAGACGGAAAATCAGTGCGGAGTCGGATTGAACCGTACAGGTTTAATCGCACTTAGGCCTGGATGACATGGATGAAAAACGTATGAAAATATAAGGGTTTAATAACAGTCGATATAGATAGTTATTGATATTATTTTAAATATCTGAAATATTGCTAATCTAGTGGCATAACCTTTTCCTGCTTCATCCACAACAGGGTGAAACTACTCATCCTGATGTTCCTGCAAGTTTCATATTATAGGATCAGTTTTCTGTTCCAAAAAGACAATGACTGTGGGAAAAAAAATTACATCATAATAATTTGTATTGAGTGTGTATATGGTCATGTTTACTCACAAATGGTTTAAGCTACGTTTTTCAAGCTGGACCTCATTGAAACAAACTTTCCTGTCCAACTTATTTTTGTTGGAATTTTTTTAAGAGCCCACAGAAACTCTGATGGCCTAAAACACACATCAAACTGGTTTTGCATGAACCCCTTAACGATCACTCCAAAAGCACTTACTTGCAAGTCAATGGGTTCATTGAGTACCTCATGCCCTCATGAATGTTAAAGGGCTCCCTGAATGGCCGACCCAACCCTCTGACCTCAATCACATTAAAACTGTGCGGGTTACTCTTCGAAACCTGTTCCACAGCAGGAAGGCAACAACTTTAAAATAGCTAAAGACGAGTAGCGCAAAGTATCCCACAAAAGTGTGAGACTTCAAATTATCCGACCTAATTGTTGTTTTTAATTCGTTGAGGTGTTGTGTTTTCAAACCATCCTGGAATATTGATTGCATTATAAAACTCATCATTAAAAAAGGAAGTTTCCCTTCACTGATGATTGCATGTAACCCGTTTACTTGAATGGTAAATTGCGTAACACTGACACCAAAGCCAATTCGTACCTTGGGGAGATTTTGCGAGGATGAGGATGAAGAAGCAGAAGAACCAGTAGAGGAAACTGTGATGGGTGCAGAATGGTGAAGACTTCGGTTCTGAGCTACAGAAACAACCTGAAAGGAATTTAAAAATACGATTAATAAAGTAAATTCACTTAAAACAAATTTTAAAAAAGCACCAGGATCTGGGCCACCTGTGTGATGGGCGTCTTCAGCAGGGGTAACCCCGTAGAGCCGTTGACAATCTGGATGGCCGAGGGCAGGGTGGTCTTGCTCGTTCCGTTGTGGACGATCGTGGAGACGTGGGTGACTGTAACAGCAGAAGATTCCTTTCTTTCAGATTCCCTGGATACGGAGGCAGAATGGGCGTCGGAGGCGGACTCGTCTGACACCAAGTGAGACACCACAATCCTTTTGGGCTCAGATTTTCCCTTCAGCATCCTCATGATTGGCGTCTTAGTGATGGAGATTTCGCTGTCCCTGCACAGCTCCGTCCCTATCAGCAGGTTCTGCTCCACCACCGCCCGCCTCTCCCTCCTCCTCAGCTGCAGGGTCATAGTCAAAGTGCTGGGGTGGACCCTGGCGTTGTGCAGAGCTAGCCCCTCAAACTTTGGCGCCGAAACGCCGCAGCTCATGCAGACGAAGCCAGGGTCCGCTCTAAAGTCCGGGTGCCCCGTGTAGACGTGATCTAGGAACAGGTTGAGGTCGTGGGTTTCAAAATTGCACAGCTTGCAAGTGTAAATGCCACCGTCCTTTTCTGCGTCCCCCGCCTCCTGTTTTGGGTCCAAAGGGCTGCGTCTGTCGCCTGCAGAAACCCTGGAGTGACGGAGCAGAACCGGAGAGTCCCGCTCCGCCTCCTCCACAGAGCGGATGACCTTACTGGGGATCATGCAGGGTGTAGTGGACTTCCGTTTGCTGGCCATGGTGAGGCCAGAGGGACAGGAGGTAGGGGGTGCGGGGGGGGGTCAAATGGCTGAGGGGCTGAGAGAGAGAAGATGGATTCCTCCTTCACTATCGACCAGACATGGGGGAAGGAGAGTGGACAGGCTCGTCCATAAGTCCCAGAGTGATTCTCTGCAGAGGTTTTAGTAGAATCCTGAAAAAGAAGGGAGAGAAAATGAAAATATCTGAGATCACCTGGAATTTAGACAAGAAAATAGGCGAACAAAAATAAAAGGATTTCTTACAGAAGTTTCCGGTAATATCAGGATCTTCAGGGTAAAAAAAAACAACTTTAAAGTATTAAAGCCAAAAGTAAGGGCAAACTTTCCTGTCCCCTGAAACTCAATCTCATTTATGATGCTGTTCAGTCTCAGTCTGCCTCCTCACTACAGGGTTTTTTGGAGAGCCCCTGTCTCACCCCTCTTACTCCCCTCCCCCATGCTACTGCGTCTCACTTCCTCTCTTTCAGACACACCCCCACAGAGACTGCGAGCTGTGTGCCTCTGAAGTGGCACTAAACACATTTCCAAGCACTCTGAATATATATATTTTTTAAATTTGCTGCTCAATACAGCTGGGAACTTGACAATGAAGCGACGCAGAATTTCATCACATATTTCCTGGAAAGACACATTCCTGAGCAGTCAGGACCAACAGCAACACACGTGCATCTTAATAAATAAATAAATAAATAAAATCATCCCATGTCCAGAGTCTTTACGGGGAGATGGCGTAGCTTCCTGTGGAGTGGAGGGGTTCGCTCCTCCCTTTCTCTCCACCTAACATGGAGGCAATGATGCAGGATTGAAGGACGGCTCTAGGGCAATTACTCTCCCAGCCATTCTGCCCCGACATGACATCTCATGCAGAGCTCGAGAAGCTCACCGAGCCGCCACAGTTCAAACGCAGAACAGCGTTTCTTCGTGCAAAAAAGTTCCTTAAACACTCAACACAAAATTCACCTAATAGAAGAGGCTAAAAACTGAAACAAGATGCAAACCTCTTCCTGCAATGTATTTGTGCCAAGGTGTGAAAGAAACCCAGATTGCATGTGGTCGTTAAATAAATCCCTCCTTTTCTGGTTGCATATCTCTTTCTCTAATTGCAAACCTGCTGCTTTTCTCTGCACCTACAAAGGCATGAGTAAATGCTTGGTTTGCCCCATACGTGGGTCATGGTACATTAGCTCGGCGCTCAGTTAACCCCCACAGGACCGGGGTGTGACACAACGTACAAAGAGTTCACTTTGACTCAGGCACCAGAACCAAGTCAGCCTCCAGATTTAACTTAAAAGAAATAAATCTGCATTAAAGGATGACTCTTTGGCCCTTTTAAAAGGTAAATAAGAGGGCAGTGCGTGTGTGTGTGTGCTTGCATGTGTGTGAGGGGTTAACAGGCGATTGAGGTTTGCCTCTGAGGGAACGTGATGCCCCTCTTCCCCCCCCTTCTTCCACCCCACCGAGAGCAGCAACTGCCCTCGGTTTGAGCCGCCGTCTGCCCCTCCTACCTAGACCCCCACCCCAACCACCACTGCCATTCAGTTCTGCATCAGGGGGCACCGCTCTGCCAAGCCAGGCTGGTCACATGACCAACACAATGGCTTATGGGTGGGCAGTCGCAGTCATCCATCACGTGGTTGTGCTGGGTGTGGGTGGCAGGCGAGAGTAGAGAGAGGGAGAGCGAACGGTAGATGCTGATGATGGTGGGGGGATGGGCAGGCCGTTTGGGGTGGGGTGTGTGGGGGGGTGATGGTGGTGTTAACTATCGTGAAGGAACCACTGAGGTGTTTCAGTGAGGAATTTTCCTTCATGATACCCCCCCCCACCCACCACCATTGCAACCAGTCTACCCCCGCATTTCCGAGCCCCCGTCGAGCTCCGAGGTTCAGTCACACACTGTTTCCCTCCCTCCTTCCCTCCTTCCCCACCTCGCTGTGAAGCCTGGAATGTTCTGTCAATGGACACAACCTGGAGCTCATGAAAACCAGCTTACATTGTCTTCCGAATCCGAACTGACGAGTTTAAAACAGATTGAGAGGCATCACTTAACTCAGGTGGCGGCTGAAACAAAGTCCCCTGACCTCACATCAGCTTTTGCTTGGGCAACTTCGGTCGACTTGAACGCCAATTCTGTGCGTTGAAATTCACCGGCTGACCATCCTAGCCATGATGGCAATGTGGATGTGTTTCATGTGACACCATCAATGTTTGCATGTGTGAATTTCCTGTGAGGTTCAGAGTAAAGTGCAGGGAGGTGGGTGTGTGTGTGCTTGTAGCGTGCGGGGGTGGGTGTCTGCATGCCTGCGTGAAGCCTGTTTACGAAGGTGGTGAGGCTGCCATTTTTTACTGTGTGAGAGATCACAGTCTCCCAGTCCCTCACAAACACACACACACACATAAAACAAGGTCTTAAATGTCTGGGTTTGAAACTAGAGATGCATCGAGAGGATGAGATTGGGTCTATTTTTTCCTTGATTGGCCCCTATCGGAAATCAATAAGTGAAATAGAGAAGAAATGTTTTTTTAAATTCTCTATAACATAAAAAAACACATTAAAACTGATAAATACCTCCATACTCTAAGTTCAAAAACTACCAATGAACTAAGTCAACAAGAGAGCAGAATAAACACAAATTTCCCCTCGATTGGCTCTGATCTTTGATAAGTGAAGTACTTTCCTTTTCCCAAAAAATGCAACAAAGCTAAAATCTGCCGCCATTTTATGTCTGTGAATGCATCAAGAAAATGTACTTTTATGCACATTTTTTTCAATATTAAAAGATCCAGTTTAAGTAGTAGTGTTTAAGTACTACTTAAACTATAAAGCAGTCATAAGTATTATTTCCTTTGTTTCTATTGGGTTGCTAACCGCTACCACTGACAAAAACAAGTCAAAATAACAGGTATTTTATCTTTGTGCGTCACCAGGTTCCAGAAAAAGTCTGATCTTTTTAAAACCAAAGGCATCTTCGCTTTAGCAGAGTATGACGCCAAACAATCAGCTCACCTGAGAAATGCTGCAGCTGATCACCTGAGATTACAGATGCTGCTCTAGGATCTGTGCAGGGAAACAAACCTTAGCCTAATGAGTGTTCTGCACAGGCCTTTCCTCGGCTGCTCCCATTTTATTCCTCCCTCTTCCCCCTCCTGCTGTTCGCTCTCCCCGCCTCTCCCTCCGAACAAGTTTGGCACTCGGAGACAGGTCGGCAGCGGCACTGGTGTGTTACTGTCCCCATGGCAACCACCTCCTAGCCCCCCCCCTCCCCTTCTCTCACCAGCTCACTTCTCTAAAGCACACGCATGTGGGTAAACACGCACACGCACCCCCCCACACACACACAGAGAGGTCTCCTGTGCCATGCAGTCCCAGGCCAGAGTGGGGCTTGTTTGTTCCACACACCCCTCAGAGTGGTTGGTATTTGGAGAGTCCCTGCCCTGCTCCTATTTCAGTGCAGCTTCCCGCACCGAGTGTTCCCGTCTCTCCAATAGGTGTGGCTGCCGTCTCCATTGGCCGGAGCCGACGGCGTCTCTTCCTGTCAGGGTTGTGTCCAGACATCTGCCATCCTGCCCCTGTTCCCCCCCCCCCTCCTCTCCCCCACAGCACTCTGTGGTCCTGCAGGGGCCTCGGTCACACAGGGTTGCTATGTTCTGCACTGCAAGAGCTACGCCAGATGCTATCTTACTCATTCAGGGGAGGAGGGCCCTAAAAACGGCCTCAAACCCCAAGTGTGTTCCAACCAATTATCAAGACTGCACCTACACGACGGCATACACCCTGTTCCACCTTCCAGTGTCCGTCTCTATGTCTTACGCCATGTTTTTCTTTGTCTCAGTACAAAATAAAAGTGCTCGTTTCAGCTACTTTCTCCCACCATAAACCAGCACCTTCCAGCTAACCTCCAGCTGTCAATCACGCTCGCATCTTGTGTGCATCTCGACTAGTGTCTTCCACAACAATCGGGAAACCGCAATTGCAGCGTTCCTACATTGTCCTTCCTTCCTTCCTTCCTTCCTTCCCTCGGATCCCCGAGTGTCAATGTGGGCTGCTCATCGGGTCAGGGAGAGGATGGGCTGCGTGGGCTGCACCGCTGTGGCTGCTGCCGCTGCATGGATTTAAACTGGACTGCTGAGAGGGGAGGGAGAGAAACATGGCGGTTGCTCTTTGTAGTCCAACCTAAAATGGCCGACATCACAGGCTGTTCACCAGTCCAGCAGACTGAAGAGATTGCGATGATCCAAACCAGTCGGCTACAGGCCCAGTCGGGGTTTTCTTGGTCATAACTGGTAAGAAGTTAATTATAAATCACACAGTTGGATACAGGAAAGACAAAGCGACTCAACTCGCCTGATGCAGTCAGAACATTTCTCATGTTAACTGATTCATTAGAATAGTTATTAGCTAAATAAATCTGGAGCTACTCAGGCAAAAATAAATCAGCCTGTAGAGCAAAGTGGTCATAGTGAGGGCGGAAGCAATTAATCTGATAAATGTATCAATAAATTATTATTTCAACAATCGATCAATTGTTCCCTGAAGCATTCATAAAAAAGGCTATCTGCTGACAAAAACAACACACTTAGAGCAGTAGTTAAGTCAAAATTATCCAAAGAATATCTTTATTTTGCAATCAAGATAAAAAAAGAAAGAAAGGAAATTTGCTAAGCATCTTTTACTACTGAATTTTTAATTGGTTAATTCAAAACAACAGTCATCAGATCAGCCCTATGCTGTGTTGAGGTTGAGTCAAGCAGAAAGTGCTGAGCTTTTCACATGTTGATGTTAAAAGTATTTTCAGCTGCAAATGGATCCTTTGCTACAAATGATCAAACATGCAGTAAGAAAATGCTTTTGTATCAAATTTTAGGCAAGTTTTTGGTTCTTGCATCAATTTGCATCTTTTAGTGTATTTCTAATGTATAAAAAAGGCTTAAGTGGGTTAGCAAAAATCTGCACAATATGTCAGTTGTTTTTTTATATCAGATTAATTGGTTGAATATTAAATGACAAAAATAATCATTAGCTGCAGTCCTGGTTTTATCATTACTTTATATACCACTGGATTTGGTAAGTTAAACCACAGCATCAAAGACAGCAGTGAGGGAATAGCGCAAATATGGAAAGCAAAATTGTATTCTAACTGTGTTAAACTTAAGGTTAAGGTTAAACTGGACTGAATGTGACTGAATCTTTCTATAGGATTGGACTGTATCAGATTGATATATTATGGACATGAACTGGACCTGCATTTTTTTATAAAATGCCTTGAGATTTTTGTTTCCTACAGAAATAACATGAAACAAAATTCTACTTATACACCAAGATGAGACGCAGCACCAAAGCTACAAGGCAGAGAATCAAACTCAGTTTAGATACGGTTTGTCACTTCACCAACAACACCATTTGTTTTGCTATGTTGTTGTAAATTGTTACATAACTTAGATAAAATCTAACCTCCCACAAACCAGTTTCCAAATGCACATGCCTCTCGTGACATCACAACCGATTGTGGGGTTTTTGTTGTTAATTTGTCACTATTTTTAATCCAATTCCTCATTTAAATGTGTTTAATTGTATTCTGTGCAGCTGCAGCAAAGTGCTAGACCTCTATTTGACAACACTGACTCTGAAAGAAAGATTTGGCAACAATAAAACAACTGTAAGCAGTTTGTTAAGCGAAGGGGGGCACATTGGAATAGGACGCTTCACATTATATGCCAACTTCTGTCATAAGTCATTTGTCTCCTACAGCGTTTCCTAACGCCAGATGATCAACCCGTTTCTTTTTAAAGAGGTAGCAAGAAATCAGGTGGTGACCGGAGTCGCCCAACTTGTAGCTTCATCAGCTCCGACCACTGGAGGTCGGATGAAAACTCAAAAATGTTATGTTTTCCTGAGAACATCAACACTTCCCACTATGGAAGTTACTACTGAGTGAAAAGGACTCCAAGTGATGTGAGGCTGTATTTTCTATTATCCAGACAGGTCTGTTATTGACTGAAGCTGCTGGAGAGATCAAAACTTTCAGAGGATAACAATAAGGTTTAACAGAATAAAGCGGTTGGTTTGTTTTTAATCCATATAAAATATATATGTATATTAAAGTGGAAACCATTACCTAGCTGTGTTTCTAATGTCAATTTAATATTTTTTTAATTGCACACCACTGGACAGTTATTACGAGTTCAACATATTTTCTCGCATGATTGATAAGTTGATCCACCTCAAGCTTTTCATGAGTTCTTATTTTCATCAGCAATGACGAGGCAAGCGGCCTCTAGTGAGAGGTTGGTGATAAACAGAAAGCTGGATTAAGCTGTGCGTCGAACCTGAGACTCACGTGGACATCAGACACAAATTAGCTTCTTGGGAAAGCTTTGGTCTAATCCTAGGAGTGACACACACTAATGACAACACTATCAAGATAAACAGAAATGCACAGACCCGGCTTTTCTTGGTCGACAGCAATGTCCGGTTGGGTTCCTTTGAGATCTGACCTGCTGGTTCTGGTCATTTTTATTTCTAAAGGACTAAAACACAGTAGAGGGAAAGGTGTGCTGCAGATTTCACTAAGAGAAATAGCAGTTTTCGCTATCAGGAAGCAAATGTTTATCTCTGCTTATGCATCACAGCCTCCATGAGATTATCTAATTTTTATTCAACCCATTAAGTGCATAAAAATAAATGTTGGCTGACGTCATACTCTGAAAAGAATTTGAGTTCTAAGTTGGGAATTTATTTTTCTGTTCCTCACTTTAGTACTGTGTAGTAGCTAAAAGTGCTTTAGAAATAAAGCTGGACTGCAATATTTATTTCAGAAACAACTAATGAGAGCCAATTAGGGGAAAATTGCCCGATTACGATCTCTAATGATAAACAATCACTTGGACGCTTCATGAAATAATAATAAAAACTGCTTATTGTTTGTAAACTCTGGGTCAGCCTTGATTAAAACTAAAGTCGGTCTGAGCCAAAATACAACTTTTTATAAACTGTAAAAATCCTTGCATGGTTCACGGAGTAAAAACAGAAAGAGGGGTTTGCTTGGGACGGCTGTGATTTCTAATTTGTATCGTGATGAAACACTGATTTGAGAATATTTTTCTAACAGGTTGAGATTTAACGTAAACAGAAAACGTACATTTACTACTTCTTTGAAATAGTATTTTCTAGAAATGCAGTGTTAAGTGTGGAAAAAGTGTCTCGACGAGTCCCTGAGCGCAGCGGCTTTAGACGTATCCGAAAATGATGCATCTTCCGCTCAACTTAAGGCGGAGTAATCCCCAACTTAAGTCGCTCATGTGCATTATTAAGGGTTGCAAGCAGTGTAGCCAATTCAGGTCGGAGAAAAGAGGCGAGCCCCCCTCCGAAGAACCCCCCCAAAAAACTACACCGTCTCTCTCTTTTTCCCACCCCCGTCGGCTGTCGCCATTTTAAGCAGGCGACATGCAGCTGGCCAGC
Source organism: Micropoecilia bifurca (assembly GCA_903067075.1). Classification (NCBI taxonomy): domain Eukaryota; kingdom Metazoa; phylum Chordata; class Actinopteri; order Cyprinodontiformes; family Poeciliidae; genus Micropoecilia; species Micropoecilia bifurca. Next base: position 32,814 of record CAEGAF010024218.1, read on the forward strand.
GCTGCTGAGCCAAAGCCCACAAAGGTGAGGCTTTCCCTCAGCTCGGAGAAGTTTTAGTTGACTGGAATAGATGAGTATCAAAAACCACACTCACCTCGCTTTGTTGGATTTCACTGTGCGCAGGGAACGTTCTTTAAAATACAAAAAAAAGTTTACATTGATACGGGCTCACACGGGAGCCTCTAACGGACTTCACTGATGGCAACTTATAGGTGTAAGACCCCTCCGTCCATCGGCTGCAGACAAACGTGACACCCGGCGTCCGGACAGCGACACTCTTGTCTTTGGGTTCGTGTTTAATTCGCCAGGCTCGGCTCGGCTCGGCTCGGCTCGGCTCTGCTCTGCTCTGCTCTGGTCTGCTCTGTCTCGGTGTTGGAGCAGACAGCGGAGGGGAGGAAAATACGACGGACGTACCGAGGGAAGAGACGCACACGTGACGCAGACGTCACTGACGGTTGAGTTGGCGTGAGGGCTCGCGAGCTCGGAGATGCGGAGTGAGAGAAAGTGGAGTCAGAGTCACCGTCTCGACCCCTGACCCCGCGCGGAACCTGCGCTCTGTGCTCCACGTGAAGCGTCTCAAAGAGGAGCAGACACTAACAGTTGCGGATTAGCGTGATGTTCAAGCAGCTCACACCTGTCCCCCTCCTCTCAGGTAACTTCTCTTAAAGGGATAGTCCCCAAAAGACACCCCGAACGATAAATTCCTGGTTATATCTGACTGCGGTAAATTCTGCAACTGTAATAAACCAGTCCAACAACAGATTTAGCTTTTTTTTTAAAAAAAAACTCTACGCTTTATATTCTTTTTACATGGCAAAAATATGCCAGTAATATTTAAATCATATCTGACAGAATGGTCATAACAACTAATGTCAGTTATTGGGACCTTTAGTGATAGAAATGATGAGAATACCCTTTTGCTACACAAACAAGTCTTTTGTTGTTTTTTTTCCCCTATTGGCTCTGCATATACAGCTTGAACTTTTGCCCGTTTTTGTTTAAAAATGCCTCTCCTCAGTCAGTGTGGGCACTGACTGATTATCTGTGAATATCAGTTTCCAAGTTTTTCCACAACTTCTCATTTTAATTTATGTCTGGACTTAGACAAGTCCATTCTGATACATGACCACTCTTTGATCTTAACTATTCCAATGTAGTTCTGGCAGTATGTTTGGTTTACTGTACAGACTTTCTTCCAGGATTATCCTGTATTCACCCATCATAACTAATGTCTTTGCCTCTGCTGAAAAAACGCATCCCCACAGTCCTTAGGTTTGCAGTGAGTTTTTTTTTACATTTTACTAAAAAGCATACTTTACAAAAACGTATAGTGTTTTCATGACTTAATCATATGATACTTTAGTAATATTTTATAACCTTACTCAATATTTAATGACCTAAGAAAAGAGTGATCATTCTTTCCTCACCATTTTCACAATATTTAATCAACAAATTCAATGCAAAATAAGGAAGGTTATGGAGTGATTAATGCATAAATGTATTATTTCAGTTGCATAACCATTATTTTTTAAAATCCCAACCAAATGTATCAAGCATATATAACTGATAACTAAACCAACCATCATTTATCTAATTATATGAGAGTATCAAATAAAGGGAGAGATAAATAAAATGTGTAAAAATAATCAACAGTTTTAATTATGAATTCAAGTTAAAAGTAGACAAACTAAAAGTGTTCTATGAAGTGCTTCTGTTTACATTAACTTCAAATGACTCTTGATCAGGGCTAAACAATATTTTAAATATGATTCTTTTCATGCTTATTGGCAATGATGGAGATGTAGAGAGTCGCTAAAGTTGTGTATCAGATTCCCCCTTTTACTGTTAAGATAGACTGCCACATTTTGCACATCATTTTCATTCCCTGGGCCAGTACTGTCAGGGAAGAGCTTCCTCCTATCAATCAAAGCCATTCACCAATGAACAATGCTACATTGATTTGTTATAGGCCATAAATGGACAGTAAATGTGTTGTGAATCATAGTGGCAGCATCACCATTCTGTGTGTTTTCTTTAATTCATGTGATTATGGGATGGATATACTTTACAAAGTATGATTATGATATCCCATAATCATATCATAATCATAATGTGATCATATCATAATATATCATTACTTTTTAAAATCTGAAAATATTTAAAAACGGGGTTAGGGTAGAATCTGAAAACATATTTTCAGATGTTTGAAATCTGAAAATATGTTTTGATATAAGTAGAGATAATTTATTATCGACCCCATGAATAAAATAGTTATAGTGACACAAATATCAGTAATAGCTTCTGAAGGCTAATTTTTTTTGTTAATTGTTGACTTTTTGTTGTTATATGAAAAAATTAATCACATTTATTTATAATTTATATATCCTTTTTCAGAATAACACTGTTCATATCAGTTCAAGTGAGTTTAATTAAATTCATTTTAATTTAAAGTGATTCAAAATACTTCATTAATCCAGAACAGAAATTAATTGTAGTTTTCACTCTCACTTCTTCAAAGAGTAATCACTTCAATAAGAAATTCAATAATTACGTCAGACTCATTTGTTAATAGACTCTACAATCACCCGTTTGTAGTCACACTAATTTATTTTATTGATTAATCAATGCTCCTATTACCCACCCATCAGTACAGACAGGATTTGCCATGCGTTTTTGCTTGTTTGTTTTGAACTTTAAACTTTTATTTCATTTTCAAAACCACACAGTAATATTGAACTGGCTAATACTCAAAGTTGAAGCTGTCTCAGAGAAAAAGGAGCAGACATTGTACCCTGGTTATAAAATGTGTAAAATTATGGTTATAAAAGGATAGGGAAAGAAGCAAAGTTGAATCTAAACAAACATCAAATTAGTACCTACTTAAAAAGAAATGTGAATTACCATCAGCTAATTTAAGGCCCAACTGTATAAAGTTCTATCAATGTCTGGCTGTCCTTTTAAAATAGAAACAGGGCTTTTTTAAACACTTTACTTATCAGATTAAATACATTACCTAAAAGTGAGGAAATAAAAGAAATCATGATTAATGAACACAATGGGAAACACATTTATTCCTTCAGTATCTAGCAACTAAAGCTCAGACTGGTCAGAATCAGACAGGAGTTTCCTCCTGTGACATCACCAGGAAAGATTTATCCCAGCAGAATTGAAACGCTATTGTCACATTGCATTAGACAGTGTTTCTCAATTATTTTCTGCCATTCTGCAAGCTAAAGTTACTTGCTTATGATGGAGTATAAGAGCCAGGCTCTGAGTTTTTGATTTGTTTTAAGTACGAGTAAAGTTGGACTTTTCACCATACTGCACTAAATTGCGGAATACGGAGGGTTTTGTAAGATTATAGTTGATATTGTTTTAACAAATGAGTACATACTAAATGTTTTAGCACATCAGAAGCATATTTTCAGCCCCAGGATTTTGAAACGATTGTTTAAACAACTTTTTATTTAACAGAAAGAACCAGACTTGCTGAGAGGGGGACATTACATATCACTTTATTGGAGCTTTTTAATATAACGACTGTATTCCACTAATATTGATTGGGTTCTCGTAGTATTATGACTGTATTCTTGTATTTGAAAATAAAAATATCTTAGCCTGGCCATAATACTACGTCATACTTGTTTTTATGACCTCTGCTGCCATTTCTCTTTTCACTGTCAATATTCTCCATCTCTCCTCTATAATTATTGCTGGGTTCCGGATGACGTAGCATCGACGTCACCAAATGCACATGGAGGGCCGGAAGTAAATTAATCCCATTTATTTCTATTGATCCAGCATCAAAATGAAATCCAACATCCTTTGAAAATTTTTAACTACCTGCAGTTCCAGGTAGTTGGTTATGTGGATCACCTGACAGCGGGTAAATCCTCACGATTATAAGAAAAGTTTTTTGTTTTTTTTAACTGAGACAATACGGATCATATCCTAAATATATGCATATTTTTTCCAGATGCCTCGTCTGTTCCAACCTTAGCTACTCACTGTGATCAATTTTGCTTTGTTTTGAACCATAGAAATCCACTTCCGCCCTCCATCTGTATTTTGCCGTCATCCGGTTCACGTGACTGAAACCCAGCATCCGCGCTTGTATCCTTCGCTCTGTTTTTTCTTTCTTCCTCTGCTCCGTTTACAACAGTGTCTATGGTGCTGTGTAGCTCCGTCTACTGGCTTGACCAGGCAGCCTGTTGATTAGTTTGAACACTGCTTCCACCTAGTGACCGGAGGCTTGGTATATGCCACGGACTTCCGTTTTAGCACTTCCGCATTTTTTTGCCACATAGAATGGTTCTGGTGTACAGGCAACAGTATGTTAACAGTGGCTCCTCCGTCGTTGCAGGACAATTAATGATGCCTATAGAATTATTCAGACGTCCTGAAACGCTCCAACAACAACAAAGGATTTAAGCTGGATGTGTCAGAACTTTATAATAACTTCGAAGGTAAGTTAAAAAGTGCCAGGAGGACATAATGTGTTGAATGATTGTCATTTTTACTATAAAACACCCTTAATGATTCCTTAGCAGCCAAAGGTTCAACAGAATAGTTAAATTTTTCGGGCATGAATTTGTCCTTATTAACACACAGCTGGTGTGACAGTAAGTGACGAAAAAAGGAAACAAAAACAACTTCTCATGACTTTGTAGTTTCAGACTCCAATTTGGTTCTTCGATGTTAGCATAGACACACAACTCTCTCATCCTTTGCAAAAACCCCAAAAAACTGATCCAAGTCAGTGGTGCTCCACATGGACTAATCTGAAGTGACCAACAATAAGCAGCATAAACTCACATGATGACTATCCTGCTTTGTTTAAAAAAAAATCCTTAAGCAGCTTTTGTTTTAAATTTGTTCCACAGCGCCCAAACTGAAAATGCTGACACATCGCCCACCACTTCCTGAATGAGTCACTTATTCAAAAGAGAAACTGAAATTCTCTTACTAAGTGTCACAACAAAAGCGTAAAACAAATTTTTATATAGAAAATAATGACGTTAATAAAAAATTAGCAATATCAGGGAATGGTAGAAATAATTTCTGCTGTTGACGGGAAGTGGAAAGGTCCTTTAGGTCAACATTGCTGGGATGTGCTTTCTTCTGAAACTGTTGGAATGGAAAAGGAAATGACAGAAGTTAGACGAACTGCAATGTTGGTCCTTGGGTATTCACCTAAGCAAAAGTGATAATTCCTGATGTTTTGTTCTGTCAACGAAAATCGATGCAAGATAGCATTTATATACAAAATGCACAGATCAGTAAAACCAGATTTCATGTTATCTTACCTAAAAAAAGAAAACAGACAAAATTCTTGGATACAGAAAAATAGGGGTGGGAGAGAAAGCAATTCAAGCTTGTTTTTCCCTTAAATTCATTTTTTTTAAAACAGCTTTGGAGGCCCTCCAAACATGTCCCATTTTACCGGATAATTTTACCTCCTCTGAACAGTTGAGCAACATCTGAACCAAACATGTTGTAAAATACTTGAGATCAACATTATGCTAATCATTTTGTGAGGTTGAGAGACAAAGATTAATCCTTACAAATAAAAAAATTGAAAAGTGTGGTGTTCTTCTGTATTTATGCTTCTTTATCCTACACTTCTAAATAACATCCAGTGCAACTAACTGCATTTAAAGATCGCCTACAGAAAGAAAAATGTATTTAATCTCTGTGCAAGCAGCTGTGCAGTGAAAGCTCCAGCGGTTTGTTAGAGCAAACTGGTGAACATACACTGTCATGAAGAACAAGGGACACAACAGACAGGTCAGACAAAAAGTTTTGGATAAACTTAAAGGGTTAAGTTGGCATAAAATCCCAAAGATTTATGGGGTGGCAGGAAGAAAGCTATTGTTCAAAGACAGCCTTCAAAAAGGACAGGGATACAGAAAATGACAGAAGATGTTTTATCCAGATGAGAGCAGCACAGGCCCTCATGGCCTACATGCAAACCTCTATGTTTGAATACAACACACTGCATATCACCCTGATCACACCATCCCCACATGTTGCTGGCTGCATCATGCTGGTGAAATGCTTTTCTTCAACAGAGACAGAGAAGCTAGTCAGAATTGATGGGAAGATAGATGCAGCTAAACACAGTGAAGTTTTTGGAGGAAATGTTGTTGCAGCCTGCAGAAGACATGAGAACTTGACATTTATCTTCCAACAGGACATTAACCCCATATCTTACAGCCAGAAGTGGAAGGATTTAGATTAGGTTTGGATTGAACACTAAATACTATAGAGAATTTTGAGAAGCTTGAAAACTACTGCTCCCAGTCACTCATCCAAACGATCCATGCTACGGTAGGAAAATCTGATAAGAAGCAGCTTTGCGCATGTGTGATTCATTTCCAATGTGGACACATACTGGGGTTCAGTTCAGTTCAACTCAAATGTATTTAATCAAAGGCAACACGTTAAACTATGCTATGTGTGAGGAAAAAACAGAGAAACTGTTGTTTTGTCCATAGGTTTTCTAACCTGTACAAAATTTTCTTAGTTGTGCCTTTATTTAAAGACAGTAATATCAAACGTTACAAATCCTGTCATATACACAGACACCTACCTTGAATTTCTGCGACTATAAACAAGAAAAACATAAATATCTATATCAGAATTCATGTCAGAGAAAGCCAATTCTCTATAACAATGTAGGTCAGTATAAATCAGTCTTTGCGTTCTTGTTGGTTGTTTTAGCCAATGTTTCGTCTGGGAATAGAAAACTCTTAGATCAGTTTCCATTTCTGAAGGTGGGTTCTTTGTGTGCAGGTGAGGTTTTCTGAATCGGGTCACCGTGGGACTGACCACCTGTCTGAGCTTGGGGAAGAGGGAGGGGCTCATGGCAGCGTGGGAATTTTAGCCCTTTTTAGAGAACCGGCTCTTTTAGCTCGGATCACTAAAAAGAGTCGGCTCTTTTGGCTCCAAAGCAGCTCTTCAGATTTATTTTTTTTGTCCATTAAGTTATTATTCAAGAGAAAAATGTTGCTAAATGAATGATAACTCATAGTCAGAATTGACTATATTCAACAGCTCTTCTTCTGGGTCAGTGACAAGTGAAATGTCCATTTTAAGTTTTAAAATACTATATAAGTTTGTTATTTGGCTTTTGGTGGTTACATTTACAGATTTACCTGCAAAAAATTGATGGAACGGAAGCTTTTAATCCAGAAATCTTCCCATTTTGTCTGAAACTTGTGTTTGTATTGAACCAGCAATCAGAAAACATGCTTCTGTTACATGACAGTCTAAAGTAATGGGTTTAAAATGTTTTCTTCTCTGAAAAACACACCAGCAATAAATCTCAGGCTCTCAAAGGAGTGAAAGGATTATTTAAATCCACAAGGGGGTGTCCTGAACAATAAAGACTGAGCATAAAAGAGAATTGAACCCAACCATAATTATTGTTTTAGTATAATGTAGAAAATATGTGACATTAGTTACACACAGAAAATGTACATTTTAACACTATTTGTGGCTTTAGATGGTATAAAAATGTAATAAATAAGCTATTTCCTTGATTATATTCTGTATTGTTCAATGGACTGAGAGACTGTTTTACCCCTTTCATGTATGGAAAGTGCTGTGCTGCCATGACTGATATTATTCAAGATAGTTATAGGGGTTGTAGCCACACTGAGCTGTTGACTTTCATTTTAATACACACCTTGAGATGCCATGAGGCCTAAATTCTGAACATCGTGGCATGGAGTGCATCCCAGTTTTCCATGTCTGGCGCCTCCTCACCCTGACACTCATACTGACAGGAGGAACCACAGAGCTCTGTTAGGTTAAAGCTCATCTTCTGAAGTTGGGATATTTTTCCTCCAACAGGTTCCAGAGGAATCATCCCAAACCAGATGTTGGACTGGATTTTATTTCAATGTCATTTGTGAAGGTTAGAGCCTCATTTTCAACAGTGGAGCTATAAAGGTTGAAAAGGGTTATCATTAAGTCTCATCAACATCAACATTTCCACTAAATAAGAGGCAAAAAACATAATTATAATAATAGTTTGATAGAGGAAAAGCCTCTCAGACTGAGCTCAAAGCAGATGCCATGCACCTTTTTTTTAAAAAAATCTAGACAATTAATTTAATTTCACATAATTATCGCTATAGAAGCCATTTGTTTGTTAAATACTTAATTAAACATATAACCCTACCAGGTGATCAACTCTAAACCACCCGCACCTTTTTATTCTCCGTCTCTCTTTGTCATTTAAGCACATCCGTTGCCGTGACAACCGTCTGCGCTCCGCAAGCTCAGCAGAGATTAATTTAAAAACATACCATTCAGTCCGTTACGATATTAGCTTTTCAGCCTTGATATTTATTTAGCCATTATTAATAAGGACTTTCATGAACACAGCGGTGGTTAATTACTTAATTTTAAACTCCTGCTCTGCTAGTTATTTTTGGTAATGGAACCAAAACGCACAGAGTTGCACAACTCCTTGTTCAAACAATAATTACTGAGATTATTTTTGTTGGGTCATTAATTTGAACACGTTTTCTTGATTTAAAAAAAAATGTTATTTAATAAAGTTAAGAACGTTTTGATAAGCAGTCAGAGGAGGACCGTTCTGGTCTCAGCGTCCTGGCGGCGTTCAGTTTGTCACTTAATGCCGAGATCGACTCAAACCCTTCGACATATTGCACCGCTGCTTTCTAAACAAAGCACGATCAGTTCAGAAATAATATGACATGGAGAAAAAGCTATTTATTAACTGATTAAATTGTGTTTTAGATTGTTCTAGAAAAACTAATCATTCACGCCTGATTAGTGGATGCACTCACGGCTGCACAATGTACCCATTGAATTTATTTTTTTACAGCAGACAGCCGCTCCCCTCTCTTGCAGGTGCTGATTATCACACTCATCTGCAGAGAGGCCAGTCGTGTTGTTGTTTTTGTGGTATTACTTAATAAAAAAACAAAAAAAAACTTGAGGGTCACTGCGGTACTTCAGTGGAAGTTATGAGTCTAGTCCAACAGAGGTCGCTGTAGTTTTCATACAGTCACTTTGCCGAAACACTGCCGAAACGTCGCACTATCTGATTGGCTGGCTCGCACTGGGGTTAAACAGTGTTGCGCATGCTCCAACTCCCTTTAACTGCTAACGACAGAAATCTGTCAGCTCAGCGGAGCTAAGGTCCGTCTAATATCCTCAAATATTTCCGAGTACCGCCTAGTTTTGGTCAGCGCTGGGGAGCTAACTCTTACTCAAGGTGTTTTTAGATCCGGCTTGCAACTTTTCAACGCGTCTTGGTTGAAAAAAGCAGAAGAATGGCGAGCAGTTCTAAACGGAAAGAGGAAAGTCACCTGCTGAATGGGGCTGTGAAGCAATCCACATGGAGCAAAGCCTTCTGCGGTAATGCCGTTTGGGAAGAGAAGGTGGGTCATTTATCCACTTTTTAGTTGTATTTTTGTAACAATTCCTTTCTATTTTCTACTAGAAGTCGTGAGTTTCCGGACTTTAATAACATGTATGGATAAAGACAGGTAGCCGAAGCTAACCCTTATGCTAAGGATTAATCTGGTTAGTTTAGCTGACTGGCATAATGAAAGATGTTCTCCCCTGTATCTGTCTATCGTTAAAGCTGACATTTTGGGGTATTGTATATTAGGATCCTTTTGGTAAACAACTTTTGTTGAATAATTGGCATTTAATTGACAATTACTCTTTTTATATTTTACCACAAAAACCGCATCAGAGAATATTACACCCTAAAAACAAAAAGGCATCGTACTCTTATTTTTTTCCCCAAATTAACCATAACTTCAGAATATTACTTTTATGTTTATGTTCAGTAATCCAATTGCTTCAAGGTTTTCGTTCTCTGTATGTGCTTGTGTTCATGAATCACATCAGTTGTTATGTATTGGGAATATTACTTTTAGTCTTTTTATGTTAAATGAAAAAAATGCTCTTCAAGTATATCAGTTTTATTCTACACCATTAGCTAAAATAAGAAAAAAATATGGCCATAATCTGGGTATATCATTAAATTAGAATGAGACTGTTTTTGCAACCCTGTTTACTACAATAAATAGATGGTTTTAACCCGAAATGAAATTAGGAATTAAATTCAGTGATTTATATATATATATATATATATCTATATATATATATATATATATATTGCACCAACTCACAAAGGTCATGGTTCCAACTCATATGCTGTCATTGAGTTTAGTTCTGTCCAAATTTAAATCTTTGTTTTTGTTTTTTTTGCATTACAGTGTATTCATATAGTTGCATTTAGGTCCATCTACATGTGTAGCAATATAGATAATTATTGCTAATTATAATACTGTAAAATCAATTGATCATACAATGCTCACTAGTAAACGGTTATCTGTCAAAGAAGGTTTAGTTGACTCCATTGAGAAAGCTACAGTGACAACTATAGAGAAATCTGCACATTACAAACCCCAAGTAAACCCTGTGCTTGATGTCAAATGTTTGAATTGTTTTTATTTTTATTATGATTATTAACAAAATAAAAGACAGAAAAGCACAGAGACCTTAAGATATTTAAGTGGGAAGTTGAATTTAAATTTTCAATTTCAGTTGATTATAAATGTAGCTCTACTACTTTGAAAAATACACAAATTCCCATCATGGAAAGTAATTGAACTGGTGTAATTTTTTTCCACTTTGTATACATGCTGGTGTGTTCCATCACAGCTTGTGTGGCAGCTGCATTACAGCTTGACAAATGTAAAACCCTAGATTGTTTCCCAACAAAGATTGGGACACCAATCCACTAGATGGGATCAAATCTGAACATCTCAATGTTTTTTAACATTCTTGGCAACTGAAAACCGAATCAATGATTCATTATTCCTTTAAAGTCAGTTTTAAAAACATATCTTTTATTGGTCACTTGTTTTAAACATGTGAAGTTCTTATAATCTGACATTGAAATTACTTGCTACTATTTCCCTTGAATTAGGCCAAATATAGCTGGTCTATATTTTGCCCAAGTATGGGTGTGCCCTTTGATTTATTTTTATTTTTTCACTGTCTCTTTCTAAAGTGAGACTTTTTATGCACTTAGTGTCAACTGGGATTTTATGAAGTGATCAGCGTTAATAGCTGTGGATGTGTTGTAATTTAAATGCTCAAATCTGGCCCATAACATTTATTGCCTGTCAATCTGCTTCTTCCACAGGATGAGTTTTTGGATGTGATTTACTGGCTTCGACAAATTATTGCAATTATCCTTGGTGTGATATGGGGCATTGCACCGTTGAAAGGATTTCTAGGAATAGCCATGTACGTATTCTGAGCTCGGTATCTAATATTTTCCTGTTTCAATATTAGTTTGTGCAGATGAAAATACATGAAAATTTCTTGTCTTCCCTCGTTTGCCTCTTTAGTTTCTGCGTCATCAATGCAGGTCTCCTGTACGTATACTTCAGCAGCTTTCAGCAGATTGACGAAGAAGAGTATGGAGGCACGTGGGAACTCACCAAAGAAGGCTTCATGACATCTTTTGCCCTTTTCCTGGTAAGTATACCAATATAGAAAAAAAAATATATATTTTTTGCTAAGTTCAAAAGATCTTAAATAGTTTCAGTTTATCTTCATTCTGTGCTAGATAATGTTTTTTTTCTTATTTGTACTGTCCCACTTTGAAATGCACAAGCTGAGTTAAGTAAATATGTATTCAGATTTAAATTTGACCCGAATCAATCACAAAAACAAACTAATTGAAACATTTTTTTTCTTTACCAGGTGGTGTGGATAATCTTTTACACGGCTCTACATTTTGATTGAGAGGAATGCATGAAGAGATAAATATGAACATTTTTGTTGAAGTAAGTTGACAAGACTGAAGAACGTCATGGTTCGGGAGGTGCCAGTGCTCTACGCGAAGACGTCTTTGTGTGCACAGCATTATGGGAATGCAAGTTTGCTCAACAAGATTTGGCAAGATGAACACGTTCAGAAGCTGCACATCTCTTTTATTTGAGGCTTCCGTTTTTTTAAAGGACATCTTTCCTTACGCTTCCTACATTTTTTCTTTTTTTGCCATTTATAAAATAACAATAACAAACACTATAGTTGCAGATAGTTAAAATGTTTTAGGCTGTTTGGTTTTAGCACAATACATTGTTGATATAAAACGGAGCTCAATCAATCTACTTTCTTCAAATTCATATAACTGACGTGAATCCAGCCTTTATTCTGCAAAGATGACAAGTTACGGCTACCAATCTCTGCTTATCGGTGACTGAGGTCTCAAGCAAACAGAGACATTTCAACATGAGTGTGTGGAAACCTTCGTTTTTTTGTAATACATTTCAGATGAACAAAGCCACACTACATTAATTAATTCTGTTTCTTTAGTTTTTTAAATACCAGCTCTGAAATTTTACAACTAAATTATTTGTGAGAAATGAGGAGTCACGCTTAACATTTTTAGTGACTCTCTGGAGCTTATTTAGTTTGTCTTAACAAGAGCTGGAATTGTTATTTAATGAGATTTTGTTTCTTCCAGAAATAGGAATCGTTTGGTTTTGCTTGTCAAATGTTTGAGTCTAACAAAAGGGGAACGCTGCATCCAAAAACAGCTGATGAATATCTTCTAACATTAACACAGATGCTGTTTGGAAAGAGACTCCCGTTTGCTCAAATTCAGTCTTGAACTACAAAGAGGAGTAAAGGATTTTATGTTCAAATGCAAACTTGGTTTTAAGCTGAACCTGATCTGTGCACTGCCATGATTTGCTTTTGGTTTTTGTCTGCCGTTATTCATACACTTGAGATAAAAAAAAGAAAAAAAATTCATAAATTCTAATTTTTTTCTTTAATAGTCAGGGGTCTCCAATCCTAGTCTTCAAGAGGCACTGCGCTTCAGGTTTTAGATGCATCCCGCTCCAGCACAACTGAATCAAATGAATGACTTGTTACCAGGCCTCCTATTGGTAATCTGAAGAGTCATTGTAGTCATTTGATGCAGATATGATTGAGGAGGAATCCATCTAGAAATTGCAGGGCAGTAGGTCTGGATTGGAGACCACTCATTTAGATTAATCATGTTTGAAAATTAATTTAAACTTTGTATAGTGTGTCATTTTTTTGTTGTCAAATCCCATCTTGTATTACACAGATTTATTTGTATTTGTTATATCTCTTTTGATGTAACATATTTCTCAGTATTTTATAGTGAAGAACTTCTGAGAGCAGTTCTTGCTAAGATGTTATGATACTGTTATTCAATATGCAGCTGGTGTTTGAAAGGATTGTATTTTCTGATCAAATCTTTTGGGAATCATTAAACATGGGCTTCATTTGGCCTCCATTTTCAAAGACCTGAGTATTCTCATTGCAAAACCTTTTGTTCTTTTCATGTATTTATTCTATAATGAGCTATATCTTTATCGGCAAGGGAGGATTTTCATGTACAGCATAAAATTTCACGTAGTTGTGGAATATTAGAAACAGGTAAAACGGGACCTAACATTCCATTTTAGATCCTTTGGGTTTTTTGTTTGGATTAGTGTTTTGAAGAAAATTGATATATTGGAGAGAATATACTACAGACCACTACAGGAGCTCCTTCCTGCCCAAAACCATCAGTATCTACAACAACTACTACAAAGTGTATATATGCCTAAAATTGATTCAGTTTTGAATATTTTAAGTAACAGCAATACGCAAATTTTTTGGCCTCCACTATATTTTGGTAATAATACGGGCTTTTTTTTCTAGGAACTGCTTTGGAACAGATTGTTGTGCAAACAAAGATTTTTTCTGACATGAAGTCTTTGTAAAAAAAAAAAAGGATAATATGAACTAGAAAAATAGCTGTTCGTAGCGAAACAGCCGTGAGAATGCATATTAGCAGAATGTCTGCTGCAGAAAAGCAAGAAAAAGTAGAGAGAAGCATAAGAAGTGAAGGAAAACAGAAGAAATGGAAATAGTTTAAACAGTGGAACAGTAAAAACAAGAAAAAGTAGAGAGAAGCATAAGAAGTGAAGGAAAGCAGAAGAAATGAAAAAAGTGTAAACAGTGGAACAGTAAAAACAAGAAAAAGTAGAGAGAAGCACAAGAAGTGAAGGAAAGCAGAAGAAATGGAAATA